>BLKR01002184.1:0-215565 GCA_011170035.1 Teleogryllus occipitalis
TAATTTTACGAACAAGGGTAGGCTTTTCTATGACTTATCTTGTAACTGTTCCAAGCCTTTCATATAATTACAATCCACCAAAACCATTCGCCCATTGCAGGGAGGACTACTAGGCTAAGGAAAACCATTATAAAACAAATATGTCCCGAGACACAGTAAATATTACCATTACAAGTTTTAAGAACTGTCAACGAACTGACAGTGGAACACAGCAATCTTCTGCACCCACATATTCCCACTGGCAACAATAGCACTGGAATTTCACCGTTTGTTAACCAGCTTCTACAGAACAAAACGAACCATACAACACGTTTCACCTCAGATCCACGCAACATTCTGCATAATCACATGCAAGGTATCGCAACTCGGCCTTCCTCCACCCACAGCCGGAATAACAATCCGGAGGTCGGCCTAAGGGCGTGGGGGAGAAGGGGGAGGGGCGGTTGCGGCGGCGGAGGGAAGCGATGGGAGTCGCCGAAATAAGCGTGACGCCATCCGCGCGCGAGAGCGAGCGACTCCTTAAGCGTCGCGCGACGCTGCACCCGCGAAGGGCAGCGGCTGCGGCGGTGGCGGTGGAGGCGACGGCGGCGGTGGCGGTGGCGGTGGCGACAGTGGCGACGGCGGCGGCGGCGGCGGCGACGGCGGCGGCGGTGGAGTGGAAGGCAGTGGCGGCGGTGGCAGTGGCGACGGCGGCGGCGGTGGAGGTGGAGGCGGTGGCGGCGGTGGCGGTGGCGACGGCAGTGGCTGGCGGTAGCGGCAGCACGGTGGCGACGGCGGGTGGCAGCGGCGGCGACGGCGGCGGCGGCCGGCGACAGCGACGGCAGCGGCGACGGCGGCGGCGACGGCGGCGGCGGCGGCGGCGGCGGCGGCGGCGACGGCGGCGGCGACGGCGGCGGCGACGGCGGCGGCGACGGCGGCGGCGACGGCGGCGGCGGCGGCAACGGCGACGGCGGCGGCGACGCGGCGGTGGCGGTGGCGGTGGCGGTGGCAGTGGCGGTGGCGGTGGCGGTGGCGGTGGCGGTGGCGGTGGCGGTGGCGGTGGCGGTGGCGGTGGCGGTGGCGGTGGCGGTGGCGGTGGCGGTGGCGGTGGCGGTGGCGGTGGCGGTGGCGGTGGCGGTGGCTGCTCCAGCGCGCCTAGTTCCGGAGCTGGGGCGGTCGCGTCGTGGATCTCAGCGCTGCTGCCATAAAGCCACCGTCGCCGCCGCAGCCACCACCGTCGTCATACATGACATTCATCTTCATTATTACCTATTTCAAAAATTCATTATTATGATTAGGGGGCGGATTTTAATGAAATGTCTTTTTTTCGTTTTGACTTTAGAACAATGCCTTTTAGCATTTTGTTATAATAAAAGGAAATGACCTATTTTTAGGACATATTTTTCTTTGATTTTGACTAATAAGTAATTTTTTACATTTTCCGTCATTCTTAAAGCATTTTCTATTATTTCTATTATTTTATCGATTTTAATATCAATTTAATGGTTCTTGCTTCAAATAATATTTACGAGATGGAACAAACGTTCGGCACAGAATTCCTGAGTAGCCTATTCGACTTCTTCGCTCAGAAATTGTAATGTCAGCCGTTGTGAGCATATAATATCAAGTTCCTGTAACGGCTATCAGCGCCACTGTCGCTTCGGTCAATTTCGCGATAGCAAAAGACGGACATTTTCCTGATAAAGAATAGTCCAAAGCAAAAGTTTGCAAGCTAAGTTCACTTGAACGAAAGGAAGACGCCACGATTACATCAGTAACATATCCAACAGCTTGAGTTGTTCATCTGAATTGGTGTTGATCAAATTTTTTACGTCATTTTCTTTGCTTTTAGGGCATTTTTCAGACATTTTAAATAAATTTTATTGATCGTTTTTTGCAATGTTTTAGCTCATCAAAATCCGCCTCCTAATTATGATTATGATTTTTGTGACTATTATTATTATTACCTATTCACACACACACACACACACACACACACACACACATATATATATATATATATATATATATATATATATATATATATATATATATATACAAGGAATTATATTTCACCTTTATTATTACCGATTATTATTACATATATCACCTTTATTATATGCGTGCGCACAGGGAAGGTCTGGGGGCCACGATTCCCCTTTTTAATCTGATCTTTTGTAACACAGCATTTACAAAAGTTCTCCAAACTGACAATCCTGTAAATGATTAAACATAAAATAAATCGTATTTGTTAATTGCATTATTAATTTTATAGTTTCATTTCCTTTGTAGTGTGTTTTATTTATTTACTAGAAACAATGTCACATGCAATAAAAAATTATTAAAAGAAAAGTGAGCCCAGGAGAGCCCTGATATTAGTTAGGTCCCCCTCTAACTTTAGGGAACGCACGTCTGTGCATATATTTTACCAATGTTAAAAAGCCTAATTGTTATTGTATCAATGTCAAATCATAAGCGTCACTGTCATCAACAAAATAAGCCTTAAAATGGGCATTGCCATAAGCGGAATGAGCATTATAACCGGCATGGCCATCAACGTAATGAAGCATTATATCCTTCATTATCAACGTAATAAGCATTATAACCATCATTATCATTAATGTCATTATCGTTATCACCATCGTTCTTTTCATCTTCCTCGTCAACGTCACTATCGTCAGGTCATCCTCGTTCCGTCATTGTAGTCGCCCTTGCCATATTCCTTGTAGTCATCGCTTTCTATCGCTCCGAAATCCCGCGCCTGCCTCTCCGCCGCCTACGTTACTGTGAGTTTTGGCCGCAACAACGGCGCCGTCCGTGTGAGTCCAGGCTGTAAACACTTTTTTGATGGATTATGAAAAGTGTTTCTGTCGACATGCCGCTATGGCGAAGACCAAGTACGGGGACCAAGATCTTGGATGTCGCCGTCACTATATTTGGGTTTGGACTGTATGTCTTTTTCAGAGAGAATTCCAAGTATTTGAGGTGAGCTGTTAGCGAAGCATACGTGTCACAAACTGCAATGAGATTTCTGGTCGAAGATAACATAGTTCAATGGAATGAAAGTATGATACTTCAATAAATTTTGAAGACGAGCAAGAATAATTGGTATATCCTAATATTATTACATAGATCATGTTGCCCTAGCAACATGATCTATGTAATAATATTAGGATATAGGATAGGGGATTGTAACATGTTTACAATCCAATTGTAGGTTTTGAAGGCAACCGACGACCCTCGCAACTTATAAGAATATTTGAGTATATACCTATCATACATATAGCAAACAATATTCCTAAGACAACTTTTTATCAGAATCTCACCGCAGTAGTCCATGGAGACTGAGAATATTATAAAGAAACTTGTCTTCAATGCTCGACCAAATTTGAATGATTGAAATACTTATTTTGGTTGTTAAGCCTTCCACCTGTCACATTCGAGTTACAAACGAAAACAGCCTCGGTGAAAAGACTGATCTTTCAACGACCTCAGTCGCGTCATCATCATTAAATGTCATAGTAGCGAGCGCCTTAATCTATATTACGTTTCCGTGGCTTCATCATTTTTATATATCATATTTCATTTTAACGCTTTCTGTCATTCCTAGCTTCACATTCTACTCAGATTTTCTTATTACTATCCGCTTTCGCCAAGTAAATGAATTCTTCATTGTAATCCCGAACCCAACCAGTGGCTATGTTTGGAACGGATGAGTAATTTAGTGGGGCAATGAGGTTAATATGATACGGATGACGATAGAGTAATGGCTGCATGAAAAGAGGGGAAACTAGAGATCCCCTGAGAAAATCTGCCGCGAACTCTCACTGTCCATCACAATTTCACGTGGATCGGGTGGGATTTGAACCTCGGTACCCAGAAGGAGAAAAATGTCGCAGTGCATCGCGGAGAATATCGTAGCCGCCTTCGCTCCAGCAGCAGCCACCAGAGTAACCTCAGACGTCGCCGCCGCCGCCCGGCGTCGTGGGCGCCGCGGCCCGGCACTTCCTTTCCGGGCGTCGCCAGGCAGCCTCCCGTGACTCAGCCCTGACTCAAGCCACGTGGGTGCCCGCGTGGGCAGACAGGTGCGCGCCGGCCGCGGCGGCGGCGGCGGTGGCGGCCTCGAGAAGGGACGCGGGAGCAGAGTTCCGGGCCGCCCCGCCTCTCGGGAGTCGCCGCCGACCGCTGCACCGCGACCTCACGACGCCCAAGGAAGGAGAGCCGAGCCGAGCGGAGTCGGGCCGCTTGGAAACTGTGACACTTCCCGCTTCATCTCGGCTCGCGAGCCGCGCCGTGCCGTGCCGTTGGACCGCAAGCGCCTCATTTGGGTCGGCTAGAGCCTCTCAGGTGAAGCAGGCGCCAAACAACTCCTTCTGATTCTAGTGCCATCTCGCTAGCGGGATGCCAGGAATCCAGTACGGAGAATTGATACTTGCTATTCCTAAGTAATGCATGATGAATCATTTCGATAAATATATGGAATGCATAGCGGTTGGCGTTTCCTTATCACGCAATAATCACTCTGTGAAAACGTATGTCACAAGCGCCATTGGAAAGAATAAATCTAGACTCCTTCGAAAAATGGGAGTGCAGTCGTTTCAAGTCATCAGACTTTTGACATCAAGAGCGTCTTTTTTCCTGACCTTCATGTGAAAATCACAAGCGATAGAAATTACCACTGTGTATTATCATTATAAGTAATTTCACGCATGGGTTGAGATTGTGAGACAATCACAGCATCTTAACATGCTGCAAAATGTCTCATTCGATTCAATATAGGCTCAAGATTTAGGAAATCATAATAAATTCCATAAATGTTTTACGTTCATAGTAAAAAAATCTAATATTTACATGCAAGCAATATGATCATGAAGATTTTCAGCATGTAGTTCCCTTGATAACGCAGTGTTTGTTTGCTTCATTATTCTGTGCCTACATGCTATTTATAACTGCAGAGTAATTTAGTAGTTGAAACTTCGTTGTTACGGCTGTGACTAATTTAGCAAGAATTTAACATGAAATATAGCGTTTGTTCGTTCTCGAAATGATACCAGCTGCAGTGTTGTCTGTACATTTACTATGAACCATCATGAGACTTTAAGATCCAAAATATTAGAAAATTCACATGGGGCGGAAAGTAAGAAAAAACTCGGAAAAGTGGACACGATGGGAGATCAATGGACTGAGGAAACACAAGGAAAAGTGACTGTGAAAAAAGAAAGAGGAAACTGAAAGGACGAGAATCGTAAGGACTCGAATAAAGACACGAAACGAAAGATATTCTTATACCCTAGTTCAACGAATTGTCAATTGAAATTCTCTTTGATCGCAACACGTCGGTTTAGAGAAATGAATCGACTGCAGACCGGCCCCGTCAACATCACTCATTCGCGCTGCACACGAAATTAAGTATACGCTCATAGTTATGTTGCACAGAGCTCAAAACAACTAAACCAAAGCAATGACATTTTTGTTATTAACTGATTGTTGCCCTAGTACCTAAAGTGAACTACAAAGGATTCATTAGCTGACAGAATCGTTTACATTGATCGGAAAATCCATTACATAAAGCTAATGTCAGTGCAACACACGAACGAGATTAAGCAACACGGAACGTATGGGGAGGCGATTGGTGGATGTGCACGTCGGAAAGAAGGGCGTCTCTACCACAGACTCCGCTAACTTTTGAGCGGTATCGTGCGAATCCCGAACGGCATCTTGGAACAGAAAAAGAGAATTTTTCGAAAAAGTCAAATTTCAAGGGCACAATTAGTCAACCTTATTTCTATGTCTAACTTAGTTTTATTGATATGCTTCAAATCAATGTAAGTCTAAGATATACGAATCATGAACTTTTGTGGTTAAATATTAATTTAATTCGACATTTAAAGCTACTAATTTCCGGAATATTCATTTCCCCACGGCGCTGCCCTTGTTTATTACAACAGCCGTGGACTCCCGTTTACAATCAGAAGATCTGGAAGCCTGGATCACACAATGCCAACTCTCCCGGTCGTCTGCCGCGAGCACATCTCGCGTCAGAAACTGCGTCGCGATCCGCGTCCTTGAGCTTGCGGTGTTCGTGTGGCGTGCGCGCGTCGCTCGGTAGGCAGGCAGGCAATTGCAGCGCGCGTACCGTGCGTGCACGCGCGTGCCTGCGTGCTTAGGCGGCCGATCGCCGGAGCGATACCGGACGCGCGAGATCCCCTAATGCCGATAAAAAACGCGAAGCTCCCCGAAGGCGCACACGCTGCACTTCGCGAAGACGGACGCTCGGCGTTGCAGCCTCGCTCAGCACGATCGAAAGGTGATTGATAGAGATACGCCCGTTAAGGCAAGTAAGGGCGGCTTTCTCGTCGCAGGACAGTTGCGGTGGTTTTACCGGATCGATGGAATCCGTAATTGTTCGACGCACGGACGCCAGTTTCTCCGCCCCGGTAAAGAAAACGCATGTTCTTTTTCTCGTGTGTTGCGGTATGCCTGCCATTGAGGGGTATGTGACGTACGCTGACAACGTCCGTGCGTACACGTATTACGATTAAAAAAAAGTGTTCAAATATACCTCAGCCGGCCAACGGATGGACAGATTACACAGTGCGAACCACTTGAGATCGCTCCGACGTAGCATATCATTGTCTTTGCAGTGCTCTTGACCCGGAGGTCCTAGGGTTCCAGTCCCGACAGTGGAAGACTTTGAACGGTAGCTACACAGCTAGATCGAATTCAGCCCCTCTGAAGGTGAATTCTAGGGACCGGCAGCTCTGATCGGTAGTTTCCCATGGTTTCTCCGATCATTGCCAGGTGAATGATCGAGTAGTACCCTGTCAGATGAGCCAGGGACCACCTGCGATCTTTCCTTCCTCATCCTTGTATCTTCTCTTACACACACTCTTCCATGCACTACACTACCCTGCATGTCGGTTGACCAGTCGTTAATTTAGCTCTTGCACTGGGTGGAGGGGGTGTTCCACTGGGGAGGATACCTAGAAAGGGAAATTCCGCTGGCGGACGAAAAATTCGGTGCAGAGTCTCAAGTTACAATGATGGATGAATGCCACAATCTCATGAGGTATAACATGCACGACATTTACGGAACTAATGACCATACCAGTTAAAGTGCTGCGACAGATAACACACGCAGACAGAAAAAAAAGTTGTCAATACCAAACACTTGACACATGTTTCTCTATGTATGTCGACGCGTTCAATTCGAATCTGAAGCCAGAATTGCGTTACCACCGTCCATTTTTTTAATCACGTAAAACCACTGTGATATTGTATTATTTTTTGTTTTCGGCATTTGTTGTCACACCCCCAAAGACTTCACACGTGTTTCTTTATGTATGTCGATGTGTTGAATCCAAATGTGAAGCCAGAATTACGCCAACTCCTTCCAGTTTTTCTAAACGCGAAGAAACACTGAAATTGTAAATTGTTAATTTCACGGTAGTTTTTCGCGACTTAAAAGATTGGAAGGTGGTGGCGCAACTCTGGGTTCAGATTTGAATTCAGCGCGTCGACATACATAGAGAAACAGGCGTCAAGTCTTGGGTCTATCAACTTTTGGATTCTGTAGAGTATAATGCTGCAAGACCCCAAAATCTAGTATTCGCATGTACATTTTGCGATTAAAAGAACAACTGGAGGGTCGTGGCGCAATTCTGGCTTCGAATTCGGATTCAGCGCGTCGATATTCATAAAGAAACATGTGTCATGTCTGTGGGTCTGACAACAATCCCCAAAAACAAAAAAATACAATGTCACGGTGGTTTTCGGCTATTTAAAAAGGAACTGGAGGGTGGTAGCGCAATTCTGGCTTCAGATTCGGATTCAGCGCGTCGACATACACAAAGAAACGTGTGTCATAAATATTTCCCCCTTTGTTCTCTTCTGATGTGCGACCTCTGAAACGCAAACCGACCAGCTGGACGGGAGAAACGCTGCTGTGGAGCTACTCCGATCCACTCACTATTAGTTTTCTTCAACAACTTTTTTATCTACAGAATTCTACAATATTGGAACATTTAGCATTCACATAAATTGTTTCAATTGTATCTAAACCCGCTCACCAACAATGACATCCATTTCTAAATTCAGAGAACTTCGCCCATTTCATATTGAAGAGGGAGAGCAAATTTCTTCGATTGTGATGCGTTTGACATTAAGAATTTTTGTACTTAAAAACTGAATAAGAACGAATACGAACAAGAATTTCATTACCTTGTTAATATTTAATTTACTAAAAATATTTTCACATTAAGATTACTTTAATGTTCTCCAACACAGGACTAATTCAAGCGAACTCCATTTCAGTGAACTTTTTCAATTCTCGTAAAATTTTGAATCCGGAGAAAATTTTTATAATCATGGCCGAATAATAAAGCCTGCGTTTGTAAATTATCTAATTGAAGAAACATCGCCGAGAAACGTCGAAAGAATTTCTCAATTTCTTTCAATACTATTTCTATTAATACTACTATTTAATAATCTATTCTTTTAATACTATGTTTTAAGGGACCGTGGCATAAACTCGAATTGCAGAGGTTTCTCTACCTATATTTGACCGTAGGTATTAATTAAGAATTTATCTTTTCCTTCACTGCAAACTTGTCTCCTTCACATCCGCGTTGTTTCATTTCTCCAAAAGCTGAAGTAGCAACGATTAACTTGTGCCTACGCCCCCCCACACACACATACACGCAACGCACTCACGCACGCGCACGCGCACGCGCACGCATACACACACACACACACGTCACACCTGGGGGCACCCACAAAGGGGGCAGACCAGTCCAAACTGGGGCCCTGAACATTTCCTTCATTCGAAACAAATAAAAACTGTATTTACTTCAAATTTAAATTCACTGCTACTGTTCCGCTAAAGTTATTTCAGGGGCCCCGTGGATCTACTGCCCCAGGTGTCTTGTTTTTTCTGGGCGTCCCTGGTGACTCCACAGTACTTCGCGAGCAACCGCTCTCACGCGCGGGGGCAGTACGGACTCCCACCCGCCCTCCCGACCTCTCCACCTTAGCAGAAGAGCTACTCGGGCGAAGGCCGCAGATATTTCTCGACGACACAGCAGCTCGAATGAGAGAGAGACTATGGATTTCCGGCCGCCAACTACACCTACTTTGTACTTGGGTCACTGGTTCCGGAAATGTAATGCGTGACGTTTACTGAGAGGTTACGCTGATCCTGCCCACTGGAACGTGAGCTCCGCCGCCGACCTACACGTCGGCTAGAGGAGTTTCTCATTTCCGGTATCTTCCCAGAGAGGCAGCTCCCTAGTCGGGACTAGGTCTATGCTCCCGTCAGGTGTGGTGGTGTAGTGCAGAATCCAGACAGGGATTGAATTCGGCCCCGCTATGAAGCTAGTATCTAAAATCCGCCCCTGTTGGGACTCTAATCCTAGGACCTCCCGGTCAACGATGCTACAGAGATGATGATACCGCAGAGCCATTGCAACCGATACAATGGTTCGATTGATTGATTGTATGTTAGTGATTTCAGGTGCGTCAAATGCTAAGGTCATTAGTCCCGTAAGTGTAATGCATGTTTTTTCTCGGGATCTTCTTCCACTGGATAGCGAGATCCGGCGCCGACCCACCGTCGGCTAGCGGGGTTTTCCCCACCCAGATATCTCCCACCAGCAGTGCACCGTCCCAGTCGGAACGAGCTCTAAGATCCCAACCGGTCTCCTGGGATGTGTGGTATTGTAGTGCATGTTAGTGTGTGTGTGTATATGTGTGTGTATATGTGTGTGTATATGTGTGTGTATATGTGTGTGTATATGTGTGTGTATATGTGTGTGTATATGTGTGTGTATATGTGTGTGTATATGTGTGTATATGTGTGTATATGTGTGTATATGTGTGTATATGTGTGTGTACATGTGTGTGTGTACATGTGTGTGTGTACATGTGTGTGTGTACATGTGTGTGTACATGTGTGTGTGTACATGTGTGTGTACATGTGTGTGTGTACATGTGTGTGTATATGTGTGTGTATATGTGTGTGTGTATATGTGTGTGTGTATATGTGTGTGTGTATATGTGTGTGTGTATATGTGTGTGTACATGTGTGTGTACATGTGTGTGTGTACATGTGTGTGTGTATATGTGTGTGTATATGTGTGTGTGTGTGAGAAAGTAAGGGTTGAGGAAAGGACAAGGACGAGGAAGGAAAGATCGCGCGCAGTCGATTGACCGCTTGTTAGGGCACTGCCCCGGCATTTGCCTGGTGTTGTTCTGAGAAACCACGGAAAACTACCGATCAGAGCAGCCGGCCGCCAGAATTCTCTACCTGACAGCGACTGAACTCGACCTAGCTGACAGGCGAGCGTCGAAAATCCTACCACCGTCGGGAATCGACCCTACGACCTCTCGGTCAGAGGTACTGTTGTGACATCCGTTGATACCCTGCGCCATTTCTCCCGGTTACAGCAGTTGGAGCAATCCGAGGTCGCCCCCAGGCGACACCCACGCCACGCATTCGCCTTCCGGGCGGTCAAGGTCGCACGACAGCTAAGGAGGTACACGCGACACAATGCGACGGGCTGCCAAATGGACGACAATGCCTGCATACACTTCCTCGTTCGCGCCTTTGCGCGCGTGCGTGTTTGTACCGGCCCATTCGATTAGCACCGTAGGACTGTTCCATTGGTGATGCACGCAACGGAAAACGCGTTGGGAGAATTCCCTAGAGTGCGCAGCATTTTTCTCCTACCATCTCAATATTTCATTTAAATCACGATTTTCTGTGACATATTTTTTCGTTACCATTAACATTCGAGTCTCCAAGTTTTGTGCTTCGGAACTCGAATATAAATATGTAATTTTAAATCTGAAAAATAACGGTGTAATAGTTATTACACAAAGAATTTGTTATGGACGGACATCATAATGAAACTAGAATAGTTTTTGCACAACGAGCAGTCCGTATATTTTAAAGACTTTTTTTATTTGTTATTTATTTCTAGGATTATTATCCATGGAAGTTGTTATGTGAGAGAGTAATATTACTTGTTTCACAGAAAGATTTTGTTCCACCTCTGAAAAGGAGTTTCATAGGAAATACCATGCTTGGTTTGGAAATTTATCTGGAAATTTCCAATGCACGAGTGGTATTTAATAAGACGATTTCACAAATGAAATTACTTCCAAAAAATTTTCAGAATGCGCCAAATGTTAAGTATATTGGACTCGCGCTCCAAATGCACACGGCAGTGCTTCCAAAGATTGATGAATCCAAATCAAGATAGAAACGCCTTATTTTGAAAAGAAATAGATTTTTATTCACTTGAAGGTTGTGATGAAGTTCAAACCTGCAAATAAAGAAGCCGCGTTGAGGAAAATACAAAGCAGCTTAGTTTTCCTGTAAATGTCATTCCAATAACCATCGATTTCTTGTGTAAATAGTAAACTGTAGTAGCATCATTGCAAGGTTTTCAATCAAAATTGCAATGAGAAAATTATATACTTCCTGCCTAGTACTGCGAAACGAAATTGATCGGGATTAATCTGTCACGCAAGTCTAACAATGGCCGGGAATACAAATGGTGCGTGCGAAGCATTAACAGCAGAGGGAAGAAACCTGGGTTAACGACCGAAAGCACATCGCAATCAAAAAGGCGGAGACAATTACTACCACCTATTAGAGAAAGAGGGGAACACGTGCAAAAGGTAATAGATCATTAACTAACAATTACAATAAAAAACAAGGCGTTTTAAAACTAAAAATTAGGGAAAAGAAAAATAAGAAATGAATCTAGAAAATATTACAATAGGAAAATTCTGAATGAAGGGGTATGAAGGAGAGAAAAAAATGAAGAAAAAAAATGAAAATATGTAAGGCGGAGAGGAACAGACTGGTGGAGGTAAGGAAGGAAGGGAAGTGATTAATCGACACTGCAATGAAGCATAGCAACACCGCAAATGAAAGCTAGATAGAAGAGCTTGGCAGGGATTGGACTTATTTCCAACAGTAAAATCATACAACAGTTATTGCTAATTTAAAATTAAAATTTATGTAACGAACGGAAGCAAGACAAACGCGTGAAGTTTCGTCATACGGCGCTGGAATTATCGGCCAATACAACGTACAGAAACTCTTAGTATTTTACTCACTTCTCAGTATCAGTGTGCGAACACATCACGAATGATTTCTTGTTCCTGGATCAATAAGATTCGGAATATAACTATAGCCAGCCCGAGAAGCCCAACTCCCTTGCGGATGCTAATTTTGTTGAAAACTATTTTCACTGAGGACCTAAATTGTACTTAACATATTGTTTTCTAGTGCTCAACAATTGTATTACAAGCGAGAGATCGATTTCTCACTCGAAACATTCCACCAACCTTGGCCGGGTTTGAAAGAGCGAACTGGGGCACAAAAGTCTAGCATGCAAACCATTGCAATACTGGAAACGCTCGAATCTACAGAAGGGATTCCATCAATCGAGGTTATATTACCCGGTTAATTGTTCCGGCACGGTTTTCTCAAAGGGGGTGTAGTGGGAGGGCAAGACAACGGTGATGGTTTGGTTCATTCCAAACAACGACGCCAAAAACAATGAAGAATGTAGCAGATAATGAGCTTTACCTTTCACCTGATCAGGCGTAGTTTCTAAAGGTATTTCAACAGTTACGAGAAGAGTGGAACTAAACGAGTCAAAATCTAGTAGACTTTTTCGTTGATGTTTGACAACCTTTTCCGTGTTCTGTGAGTTCATTATTTCAGTGTTCGAAATATGTTTTTTGTTTTGTTACTTTCGAGTGTTAATTCCATTACTCTGCGTAGCAATACTACTAAAAATTCCAAGACCCCATTACATTTGAATGTTTGAACGGCCATCCCAAAGAGTCTCTATAAAGTGAGGTTCCCGATATCCAAGATGTTCGTTCACCAGACCGCTTCAGTTAATGGAGTCCCACCATATAAAAACTCGATGCAAGTATATTCTATCAGTGGGTATCTTAAATGTAATAACAGCATTTCGCGTGCGTCTTTCGTCTGCATTCGATTGACGCGTACAGTAGCGCGTTTAACCTCCAATCGTTTCGGGTTTTCCCTCCAGTTTCCCTTCGCTCATTGAGCAAATGCTGAGATGCTTTCTCGCTTTGCTTCTAGACAGAAAATGTAACTTCACTCTCTCAGCACGTTTCATTGAGATCTTATTTCGCTAGATGAGGGGAGTAGGGAGTATAGTTATTTCGTTAGCAGTACAATCAAAACAAATCTGTATTTTCTTGCCGGAAGCAAATAGTTACACAGGAGGGAACTTTCTTGTTGACAAAAGTTGTCCACAACACTCTTGTTACAGTTATTGATTCATTAGTGTTTACAGGCGCGTCAACTGCTAAGGTCATTAGTCCCGAAACTGTAGTACATACTTTTATCTACGGAGTTGGCGGTAATCTTCCCGTTATATGGTAAGAACCGGCGCCGACCTAAACTTCGGCTCGAGGGGATTTCCTCAGCCAGGTATCTCACACCACCGGGGTACCGCACGAGCCGGGACAAGATCCCGACTGGTCTCTCGACAAGTGTAGAAGTGTAGTGTATGTAAGTGTAAATATAGTGTAGAGTATGTAAGAAAGGGGTAAGGATAGGACATGGAAGAGGAAGAAAAGATCGAGCACGGTACGTGATCCGTTTGTTGGGGTATTGCTGCGGCATTCGCCTAGTGTTGATTGGAGAAACCACGGAAAACTACCATCAGAGCGGCCGGCCGCTAGAATTTTTTCGCCCACATTGCGTCTGAATTCGACCCAGCTGGCTGGTGTCGAAAATTCTGCCATCGTCGGAAGTCGAACCCTAGGACCTCCTGTCGTCAGGGGCACTGCAGCAACATCAATCGTTACCTTGAGCCACATGAGCCGGTGCTACCTTTATTCATAAATCAACTGTGTACAGTAAAAAGAGAGGATAAGGATTCCGGAGCTCAACAAAACGTACGCCGAGTGTTCCCCATCCCCAAACGTCACACGCACTTTTCACGATAAGTATTCTTTTTAAGAGGGGGCGCTGGTGTTGGTGGTCGGATGGGGCGCCGCTCGGGCCCAGGGCGTGTCTTTCCAGAGCAGCGCCGCGCCCGCCGGGGTCAAGCAGTGACGGCGCCCCGCCCACAGCGCTCTGCCCCAAGGCCATGGGGGACGATACCCCGCTCGTAATTATTTCGCTTCTCACATATCCACCAATCAGGTTTAAGGTTTCCGTCCGTGTTGACCAATCAGAGACGTGTTACCCACGCATTTTAGATTTATTTTATTTTAATCGTTTTCATATTTATTTAATTCTTATTTTTTTACTCTTAATTTTAATATTTTATATATATTTATAATTTTCTTGATTTTAATATTTTATTTATTCATCGTTAAAAAAGTAAGAAAACCTATACGTGACATATTAAGGAAGACAATATGCACACGTTTTCCAGAGCTTCCGAATTCGTATCCTCTTTGTAGTCTCTTGATGGGACTGCTGAAGAAGTAACTAAACTGGCCACTCCGCTCACATCTAGCAAGATGAGTGTTCAAGAGCAATTGCTCAAGGACTGAAGATGCATTTACAGTCTAGAAGCAAAGCAAGAGTGTCTTGCTTTGCTTACATCTCAACATTTGTTCCAAGGGTTAAGGAATACTGGAAGAAAAATCTGATCGAGATGGGGCATTAACTCAGAAGCGGAATATAATCGCCATTTTTTGGCAACGACGTGCAATACGTTTTTAGTTCATCATGGATGAGTTGGTACGGCTAAAAATGTATTGCTGTTAGTTTTTACTTTCGACCACCTCTCAAATACAGCACGTGCTTCGAAAGTTACAAAGCACTTGTAATATTGCTTGGGATAAATATTAATGAGCAATTTGATGAGTCGTGAACCCAAACTGATGGGAAATTTTAAAACTGAGTGCAGGAGCTATTCAATTATCATTCAAGGGTAACACCAAAGTGCAAGTTTTGGGACATCATTTATATATCACATACCCCAGATATCACATATCATATTGACTCAAAATGACGTGATGAGTATGACCTGATTATATCCACGTCTGAAATACTTTACTTTTTTCATTTGACTGCCCAGAAAGTGCTGATTGGTAATGAAAATTCCTTACTTAATTACAAAATCAGTACCACGCGGTTTCAATGAATTCTGGCAAATGTCCAAATTTAAAACGAGGCCTAGCTCGGAAGATTGAATTTTTAAACACATGGCACTGGGGACGTCGATATGAATTTTTTTCACTTGCATTAATTGTTTCTTGCAGAATATCATTATCCACAAACATTAAACAGATTCACTCGCCATATTATTGGTCACCGAAACCGATATTTCCGGATCAAGATGCCGTTTCAATTGTGTGGTCGATTGCGTATTTGGTCCAAGGCAGACCATGCGAAAATTCGCCTGTCGAATTAAAATACCTTCAGTTTTGGACCTTCGCAGCGAACACTCAATCGTGGCCATAGGGAAATTATATACTTTGAAATTTTTCAAAAATTTTAACATAGGTAAAGGTGTAAACGTGCGAAACGTTTAACACTGGGAAACGAGTTTGAACAGCATTTACAGGTCAAATATCGCGTACCTTTTATGAACACAAATGTTAGTAAACAAACAGCACTGTAGTAAAAAAAATATTATTTCCACTTCTATTGCATATTTTATATCACATTCATTAAGAAATTATATTGACACTTCTCAGTTTTCAAGAAACAATGGCCAAATTAAAGGTATACAGAAGCCGATACATGACGTGGATGTCGAAGTGACAATGCAAAAAGTGGAATGGAATTCTTACACACTAAGTAAGTAGCTTCTCGGGCTCGCAATCATTCCATTTGCAATTCAACAAAATTGACACGCGTACATGATTGCATCCACTCAAGATGTTCATGGTCAAACAACGTTTCCGGAGACAAACTCCAAATAAAGGACACGAAGGCTCATGAACTGCTAAGACGGGACCGCATACTTATGAAATATTCTTCCGTTAGACAGCTCAGCGTACAAGCCATTCGGTATCTATGGGCCAGATTTTTAAAGAGAAGACAAAAAACAACTTACAGAATATTCTTATGAATAGTTTAAAAGACATTTTTCAAGTATTTAAGCTATTTCGGGGAATCGTATTTCATTTTTCCCTCGGGCAGCGTGAGAGCTACACATTTTTGAGGAGGGTCCAAACAATAGAAACAATAACTTCGGCAACTAATCGCCAAACTAGACGATAGCTAGACTCTAGGAAGGCTAAAGACGAGATAAGAAAAACTGTGCTGAATTGCGACGTAGCATCTCTCAGTAAGCTGTAATATCAATACCGTGCATTAACTGCAGAAACCTAAGTAATTATTTGGCAATCTCCATTAAAAAAGTATACTCCAAGTAGCTTATCCAAAATGAGTCGCATGATACAAAACATGCTTTAAAACCGATCTCCGGTTCTACACGAAAATAACACATTATCTAAATGCAATGAAAAATACGAATAACATCAGAATTTCGAGAAATATTCGCGCAGACATGAAAAGGACTGGTCGTGCTGATGGCGCTATTTGAACAGGCGACTTCAGAAGTGTCGAATACGATCACCTATGACCTTTGGACAGACGAAAATCCATGCGCCAGCCGTGTGTGATAATGACCTAAGTCTGGTGAGTAGACTTTCGCGAGTCTTACCTTAGAGAGAGGACCTCCACGCTTTGCATCTTCCTGAGTAGACTGACATCAGTTAGGCCGCTACCCCTGCAATAGAAAAAGGAACGTCAGCTTATATAAGTTGGTAACGAAGCGATATTTCAAATATAGTAAAATCCCTTTGTGTCCTCCATTCTAATTTTTAGTTTTAAGTGGACGACAGAGTAGTGATCTGGATTTGTAGCAGTACAGTAATTGCGTCATTTATTCTATTATAAACGGAAAAATTTTTACTCGTCAGATGCAAGTTATGTTACACCACGTAGACACTCAGCCAAACACATTTTTGTCGACATTTAAAAATATAAAAATTCACATTACATTGAACAAAAAAAAAAGGAAATTCAGATATTTCAACGAAAATTAGATGGGCGCCATTGTTTTAAGAGTCATCACCTGTACTCGTGGGAACATATTTAAGAATAAATTTAGACCCGTTTATTAGAATTTTTTATAAATTGCTTCAACTTCAAGCAGAAATTATAGGAAAACTACTAGTTTTTTCGAAGACATATATACACCTTTCTTAAAGATACAATTTTTTAGATTATAGCATTTAAATCTCTATCTTACATGTTGCAATTTTTCGATCATAATTTTCGAAAATACAGACAGCTGGCTGAAAATGTTACAAGCTTAATTATTTTTACCGTCCCATTGATACACACCAGAGGAACATTTAAAGAAAAAATGGGACCGTTTTTGAGATTGGTCTTTGAACAAGAGATTTTATTAAGGGAAAAAATCTATCTTGATTATTGTAGATGTAGGAAGGGACTGAAAACAGTTTAAACTTTTGCAATTTTCGAAAAATCGACAATTTCAACGAAAATGAGACACGCTCCATTTTTAAAGTGTCCTTTATAGGATCCGAGGTCAAAGTTTTTTCAAAAATTTGGAGTCATTTTTGAGAAAAATTTGAAAATTTGGTTGAAGCTCCATGTAAAACACACTAAATAATCAAAATATCCGTCCAAAACTCGCAGGGCCTCAAGTTCGTTTAGATATATCGAGGAATACCAATTTTCGAGAAAATCGTCAGAACTGTTTATTCGCTAGTGTTGACCACATTTTACCATCAATGATTCCTCGATTCGTCGATCTTCCTCGGTAGCAATAATCGGCGATTTTTCGACAGAAAATTGTATTGCGAGGCTCCAGTATCGAAAATGTGGATAAAAATGTTCCTTTGTAGTAAATTACTTCCTTTAACACATGATGTAGTCAGATTCCACGTTTTGTGGGTTCTTGAAACCAAAAAATTGGGTGACGGTAAAACGCCTGTCTATTCGCTTCTTTGTCCGGCAATTAGTGGTCAACGCTAGCGCCTAAATCGTTCCGATGATTTTCCAAAATTGATATTCCCCGATCGATCAGGATGAACTCGACGTCCTGTAAGTTTGAAATAGACATTTTGTTGTTTGGGGGACCTTACAAAAAGCCCCAACATTTTCAAAATTTTCTCAAAAATGGCTCCCGCACTTGCCACGTGCGCACTGCATGATCTTTCTAGCGAATACTAAATTTCAGTCCTATACTATCGATATTTTTCAGTCCCATACCTATACTGTGCGGATACTTCTAATGAGGAGAAATTTTGACGTTGGGCATCATAACTGCGTGGCAAACGTGCTCACTTGGAATGACGCTTTATCCCCTTCTTCTTCCCGGGTTCGTGGCAACAAGGGTAGATAACAGCAATGAAAAAGCTGTTGCTATTGCTTGCCACTAGGAAAACACTGTCGGCGTCACGTCTCTCTCAAACGTCAAGCACAAAGAAGTTTCGTACAAGTTACGTGAAACTTCACAGGATCATTGTTAGTAATGATTGCGGCGTCAAAATGAGAAAAGTGGACGATCTACCAGAATTTCACAGAGGTAAAATTGTGATGACACGGCGCCTTGGTACCAGTTTATCTGACTTAGTTCATCCCTTTCGAAGCTCTTGTGCCGTAGTTGTGAGAACGTATCAAAAGAGTTGAAATGAAAGGGAAACAAAGACACGTCATTTGCCATTCACATTTATGCCAAAAAGCGGAGATTGTTATACATTCCTCGGAGTTATCGCAGGACCACAGTTCCATAAATTCGCAGAGGCATAAAAGTGGTAACCACGATATTTCACAAGACGCGTATCACAGAACACGTTTGCAGATGGACCTAGGGAGTGAAACCCATGCCTACGCCACCGACAGCAGCGTATGGCGTATGTACAGAATTGTCAAAACTGAACTGTGGAATGAGCCCCCCTCCAAACAAATCCTTTAGGTAAGCTTCAACCCTTTCGAAAAATGATACCTAAAATGTGTAACATGTTATGTACAATACTTTGTAATATTGTTAAAAAATATTTTTCCAGAACTTCAAAAAGGGGAACAACTATGGTCGAAAGGTTGTACTAATCAGACCAAAAATCATGTCTGTTAATTAAATGATTTTGTAAAAAATAAATTATGAAATTAAGTGGGATAGTAATATTAACAAAAAATGAAATGTGGAAGATTGGAAGATGGTCGTATGTAACCATCAATGATGATTCCGGTTGCGTACCATTGGCATCTGAACGCGTGTACACCTGTTATCATCCCAGCCTAGGGCACCAGAGTGCTGCAAGTGATCTTTACAGTTAAAATACGACAAATATGACCCTCAAACTTTTTCAAAAATTACTGCAAATGTGACACTTTTATTACGGAATGTTACAGTAAACAGTTTCACACTACAAAAATTAAATCATACAAACAGAACAATTTTTTAAAAATTCGCTAAAATGTACCCCGGTTTACACTATTTATAATTTTTGCACGTGAGGGAAATTTTAACACAGAGAACGTGTATTTCCCATGTACACAACTACATGAACTTCACATGATGCTGCTGCTGATGATATAGTTTGAAGGGGTTTCAACGTCCAGTTTGGTTTTCGAGTCAAACTGTCGTAAGAACATACATGCATTGTGACAGTGACAAGCTAAAATATTTTTAAAATACTAATTATAATGCATAAAGAAAACCAACGGTCCATAATGATGTCTAGCAGTAAAATATGACAGAAAATGAGCCAGGTGAACACTTAAAATTTGATACATAACATCCATTTAATTTTCATAATCCTTTTCTCTCAGATTTAGCTATAAATTCCATTTTCCCGTATGAAGCTAAAAAGCTTGCAGAGATGATTTGTAGTTACCAAGCATCTCTCCTAGAGGAGCACCAAGACGATGTCTTCGGCGCGGCAGTTCTCTCACCATACTACAGTGCACGATAGCATGTTCCATGGAAATGTCCGTTCTGTATTTATCGTACGTAAATTCAGAACGGAGACTGACTGATTCCAGGTCATGAGTCCCGTTAATGTAGTGACTGTTTTTATGTTTGGGGATGGCAGTATTTCTCCTCCGCTGGATGGTGAGATACGGCGCTAACCTACACGTCAGTCTGCAGAGTAATTTCCCGCCAGAGGGACTCCGCTCAACCGGGACAAGCATTAAGCACACGACTCATCGCCCGACATGTGCGGCAGTGTGGTGCAGGCTAGTGTCAGGGTGCGTAAGTCTGAGAGGATCGGATCAGGAGGAAGAAGAAAAAGAACAAGAACAAGAAACATCATGCGTGGTAACTAGGCTGTTTCTTCAGGTATTGCTCCGGAATTCTCCTGGTTTTGATCGGAGAAACCTTTGAGAACTAATGTTCAAAGCAGTCGGCCAGAATTCTCCACCAGACAGTGGCTGAACTCGAACTAGCTAAGTAGCTATTGTCAAAAATCCTGCCACCGTCCGGACTAGAACCCTGGGATCTCCTGGTCAGAGAAACTGTCGGGACATCAGTTGAAGTATTGAGTGCTAGCGCGCTCAATTTCATCCTGTGATTCATACTGGTAACCGCGTCCTGCGCGTACGAAACGTCGTGCTCAGGGAGCATTTCAGAGTGTTCTCTACGTCACTTGGGTACATCTCCGACATGGACAAAGAATCCAGGCTTTAACTGCGGCCTGAAACATATTTGTATATTTTCTTCTCAGTGTCAAGTTTTCACCATAGATTCCTCCTTTGATTACGATGTTCCTACCTCTGCAACAACCTAATATTTAACTTTTTTTGTTTTAATTTATGCTTCACAATACAAGTAGAAAACCTTCAGAAATCCACTGTTCGAGATTTATAGATGAAAAACAAATCTTCGTCGGCTACTTAAGAGCAGTCTCCTTTTGAAGGTATCCACTGCAGAACATTTTCAACTATTTCAGGCATTTGTTTGTGTGATTTTTGAAAGTTTTTTTCTGTTACTTCTACAGAATTATAATCGTTCATAAATCAATACACGAATTTTAGGGGTAGTGGTCCGCCCTTTTCGAAAGATGTGAAAACACGAATATTTTATTTTCAAAGAAGGTACTTGTAGAATACATTCTTTCCACAATATTATTAGATAAAGTTTCAAATTATTTTTAGAATCTGGTTTTGTATCTGGGGATAGTTTTCCCCTTATAACATCGAACGTTCCCTGCGGAAAAAATTGCACTAAGGTGAATTGTCAATTATTTTTTGTAACTATTTTGAATTGCATTTGCAAGAAAAGATTGCATTTTCTACGCAAATCGTAACACAACTGTCCTTACGCTCCCTCTCCAAAGGGAATTTCAGAATTCTGAACCGCGTTTTGCCTCTGAAAAGAAATGAGTTTGTAATATTTCTTCATTGGCTATAACCAGGGTTGGGTAAACTTTCCCCAGCATAATAAAAGTTTAAAAGTACACGTAAAAATCGAAAAAAGCGTAACAAATTAAAAGTTTTAATGACTTTTAAATTATTTCAAAAAAATAATAAAACATAATTTTATATACCTAAATATTCTACGAAAACTTAAATTTAACCATAACGAACGCATTTAAACAAGTACAAAAACAATAAGTGAACTGATAGTAAAATACAAACTTCATTGGCTAATATTGATATCTCCAATTACATCACAACGAAGAAACACAAATAAATACGAAGACAACACAAGTACATAAAACTTACAATAAAATTCAAACTTGTAGCAATTTTTCTTCGGGTTACTTATTGTTATTTTATTACCCAATACAATGATATTCATGAACAATTGTTACTAATAGTGATTACGAGTTTGAAATCTTAAAAGGGGGAAGAGGGAAAAGTTCATCTTTCGTCGCACCTACTTGACAGTTAGTAACGAATGAATTTTAGTTTTTTGGAATGATGAAAATCAATGTTTTAATAAATGAATTAAAAAATTATATTCCCCAATAATAACTCCCCCAAAAACAAAACACACATGTCCACATGAATCCAAAATACCTATGGGGTGATAATTTAACCCCCATTTTCAACCCTGCGTACAACATATCTACAACTTGGCGAAACCGAAGAGGGTACCTCGGATTGCTTCCTTGCAATCTTTTGATGTTGCAGAACCTTAAATAATAAATGAAACCTCGGTAACAGTCCACCGTTACTGTCAACTCTAATTAAAACCATCGGCAACACTAACATCACTTGTACCCCATATGAAATAGAATTTCTGAAATCTCAACAATTAAAACATTTCGCTAATATTCAACTAGAATAATTAGAGGCGAGTTAACTCTGTTCCTTTCTCCATCGTCTAAGGCAGTACTGCGCTTTTCTGAAGGAAAAGCAAAAACAAACATTTACTATACCTTCATCACAAAAATAATAATTTTGTAGAAATGTTTAATGAAGGAAAACCTAACGAAAATTGACAAATATTGGTTGCAGAGTCGTTTATAAGAAAATTCTTTGGCATGAAGAGCGACTAGAGAATTTTTAAATTTGACGATTCGTACATCGGCCAACAGCCTATTCGTTCTCAATATTATTGCAACGTTATCAGATATTTAATTATTTTCATCTTCTTCGAGCATTAGATGTTCGCATATCATTCAAGATTTTCAGATAATTCAATGACAATTTGACGACCAGGAACCGAACTTTGGGAAATTGAGGCCACCGGCCACTACGTCGCTTTTCTGGACACCTCGATACAACTTTTAAAAATCAGTAAAATATTTATCGAAGCTTCTCTAATCGCAAAGTGCTTACATGATAATTACCCATTAGAAGCTTTTCTGAGAAATGGTATTTAAAAAAAGAGAAATCCAAGAAGCCTCTAAACGATCTGGTTTGCCCTACCTAGCCCTACGGAAAAATGAAATGGTACCGTGAAAGTCCAGGTTCTTTTCCAGGAAATCCTTCAAATTTTTCTCGAGACATCAGAAAAGCAATAACATCTTAATTCGAGCAATTGACTTCTACAGTCCCCATCTTCGCAGTAACTCCGTTCAATTCAGGTAGGTAAATTAACTTGAAAACATCCGCTGTTTTCCCCTTTGGGCTTGTGTGAAAACATTTATTTCCTCAGCATATTTCATTCCAATAAGAAAAATTAAATGTTCGAATTTAAGCCTTCCCCAGCCTATGACACAATAATCGTAGGGTATTATTTTCAGTTTCAATTTGCGGCGGAAATTTGGAATTCACAGAACCACAGCAATTTTTCCTCTACAATAAAAGCGATAGATTTTTTTTATCTTTTTTGACCTTAAGTTATTAAAAAATACCCAATTCTCGAGGCGTTTAAGAAAGAGAGGGGGAAAACAATATTCTAAATATAGTTAAAATCAAACCTTTCTCGCATACACATTCTGACCTGCTGTAAATAAAAAAACAGGGTAAACAATTTCCCTGATATAAATTATTGGAAGCTGATAATGTTATCTAAGCAACATCATAAAACGTTTGTTAAGAATCACAAATCGAATATGTGGCGAAGACGCATACACTTTGCATTCGTGCACGTGGAATTTAGTTGTTTAAACGCGCCTCCCACATGACACTACCGTTGATATTTGAAAAAAAACGACAAACAGCGATTGTTTCTTCACCTAGATGTCAGCTACTAATATAGCTGGAGACACTATTGGTTAAATCTTCGTTTCCAGGAACAAAAATATTATTGTAAAGAAAGTTGAAAATGATTCAGTGGACTTGGAATTAAAGGCATCTATGAAATATTTCCAACGGGGCAAAATGCTTCTCCATACCAAACACTTGGAAGTATACGTTTATATCGTTTCATGAAGAGAACCGAAAATGACAACTGGTACATTTGATAAACTAATTTACGAAGAATTAATTATTCAGTCATATAGATACCTATCTTTTATTAACATACTTTTTCTTTTCGTTTTTCGATGCACATGGACGATGACATGCACAACAAAACGATACAATGGATGTACGAAGAAAGAAAGCTTAACAACAAAAACTTTACTATGGATACTCGTACAAATCTAATTTTTTGTTAATAATATTCTGCAATCGCAGAATACGCATGACAGTTCGGAACATCCACAATCTCATTCAAATGTTGCGGGTCACAATGGTGCTCCATGCGGTACCGAATGAATGAAGTTTATAACAAATAAAAATGATTGTAAATGAGGAAAACTCACCAAACGTTCAGTTTCCTAATGCTGCCGATATCATTGGCCCTGGTACGGGCAATCACCATCTCTTCCGTCAATCGTGTCATTTTTAAATCTGTACCAAGCTCTCACATGAGAAGGGTATTACGGGGTCATCAATAAAGACATACACTATACATATGAATAGTTGCACACAAGAAACACTAACTGGTTAACATTATCACTCACAAAAAATGCCCTAGCACAAAACAACGTGCATCCACAAAATATGCGTTCCCGGCGAAACACAGCCCCCCCACGGTTGACCACTGCCACCACACAACCACCTCCTCGAACTCCTCTCTACGAACACGACAGCGCGGAACGCACTGGCAACCAGGGAAAACAAACCAAACAAATGAACAAGATCAGGCTTGCCAGTATTTTCATACACAAACATCAGGTTCGCCAATATTACAAAAAAGAAATATTATTCATTTGTCACCTCTGAATTGGTGTTCATTATCAGCTGTCAAAATGACTTAATATTTACACATAACTTAAAATGAACCTGTTTACGTAATCTGTGAGTGCCGGAAAAGTGTTGAAGTTAATGAAATTTTAATTTTATTCTAGTTTCTTTACATATAAATAGTATTTTAATGCCATTAATTTGTAATTTGTAGGGGACTCTAACCTCATCTTAATTAATTCTGAATTCTGTGGATAATGAAGGCCGAAATAATATTTTTGATAAAGTGTATGCTCTTAAACTACTTTAATAATAAACAAAAAAAAACATTTTTTTAATTAAATGTTAACTTGTCTTTGAAATATTGAGAAAATTCTTACAAATAGTCATGAATTTTTTGTTGTTGTTATTTTTTCAGAATGGTGTTGGTAAAATTAATTTTTAATGAACCAGCTATTCAGTATACAGAGCAAATCAACTAGTGAAATTAATTTTCATTTACTTTTTGTGATATTCATATGACTTATTTCACATCTTTCTACTCATTTTGTTACCTTTGCATCAACCTAGATGCCTACAAGTTTTGTTGATCACTCATGTATTTGGCAAAGCGTTAGAATTCTTCCCTTGTTCTATAATTTTCTTACTGAATAATTTTCAAGAAGTAGAACTAAATTTTTATGTATTAATAGGATATCAGCAGTATGGTTTTAGTTGGTCAGCGTTTTCAGCCTCAACACCACATTACTTGTCTCTTATTAAACCAAAACATAGGAAATATCTCATTGGGTTCAGGATTGGCTGCTGTTTAGGGAACTCTTTGATGTGAAATAAATTACTGAAAATGGGGCTTACAAGTAGTTATTTTAAATTACATAAAATGTATTCCATTCAGCACAGCCTTTCAGCAAGTGGCTTATGTGTCTCATTAACAAGCTTGCGGATTGTTTAATTTAAAGATATGAAGTGAGTAACTGTTAACTGTTGATTTTGTGATGACTATTTCCAAGAATAATTAATTTGAATTATTAAAATCATTTAGGGAACTGATATATTTGCTCAGTTGCCAGATGAAAATATAATAATGACTGGTGAACTGGGAAAATTCATAACATTTGTGATTGCAAAAGTTTTAAAATTCAGATAAATGCAAAATTATCACATCCTAAATTATTGATTAAGATACTTTTTACCCTAAGAAAAATGAATATTTCAAACAAGTTTTCCAGACTAAATTCATTTGTGTAATTGTGCATTTTTAACAGTCTGAAATAAATCCAATTCCATATTTTCACATCTCGTGGTAGTGTAATTTCAGTCAGTAGGATAGATGAAGATTAAATTGCAAAACTATGGTCTTCAACTATCTCCCAACATATCACATCTAAATAGTAAACAAAGTGATAGATTATTTTCATTTCAACTTAGGGTTGCCATAATTATTTTTCATAAAACCCAGTACCAGGATTAAGATACAAGGTTAATTTACTATGAGTTTTAGGTACTTTATTCATTACCCTAATTGTACAATGCATGTAAGTATTTGAATTGTCTATTTGAGCTCTTTACAGTACATTCTTTTGTTATGGAAATGGAATGTTTATGCATTTTGACTTTTACACATTGTTAAGAATTTCAGATACTTCTTACTTTTCTTATGAAAAGCCCACTTTTCAGAAGATTTTACTGCTTCTAGGTACTATGACGTTTTGCTTTTCCTGTTATTGATGCCAAAATTAATCTGCTCCTATCCTAAGTCTAGTGAATGTTTATTAAGTATAATACCCTCTGTGCATTGGTATTATGGCCAGAAAGACAAAATAAAAACTGGAATGTTTTTATGAGCTCAGAATACTGCTCTTCTGAGACAACTTTTGAAGAAAATTGTCCACTTCTCACTAACTAATGACCTGGTAAATTCTGTATTTGTTTCCCTGGAAAAAATTTTAATTTCACTGCCTCATCAAACAAACTACTTTCATTCAATTTTCAAGTACTCTTCCCACTTAACTATTTTAAACATTTTGCAATATCAGCCTATGCAACTGGCTTTCGCAAAAGTATCCAATTAAAATGGTTGAGTTCAGTGAGATACACTCTCTATTTCAATACCACTTTTGAGCCTCTGATCAGACCCAATTTGAGAACCCCCCATGCGTAGTCATGGTTGTTTCTAATCAATTAAGAACAAGCAAATTTTAATATGGTGGCTGAGGCAGAAATTTCAAATACATTTCATATTGGCATTTACATATTATTATCATAAAATATATATATTCCATAAATCTAGGATTTTTATCAAACTGGCCAGGACACTTTTCCTAACTCCTGAAACCGTGTCAATCCTGGTTTTCCAGGATGTAAGGCACCCCCATCTCAACTGTTAATGATTGCCCCTATCAGGAAGTAAATTAACTCTCCTCCTATCACTTGTTCTCATTGCAGACTAGTTGTAAACTGTATTTCTATATATGTCCAACAAGTGAAGCCAATGGTACAAAAATTCAAATTATGAAAATAGAAATAGGTGAATAATGTATTGCAAGAATAATGCCTGAAAATTAATGACATACGTACCAATGTATCAACCTTGAACCAAACCAACCTTGGTGAATTTCCAAAAGCATAATATGGGTTTATTTACCTCTCATTTCTTTCCAGTTCATTCCACCCTTTGCAGTAACTTATTGTCAGTCTTAGCACATTAATGGAAATTTTGCAAATGCACGAAATTAAACAGATCCTCCAAAAATAGGTCATCAATATTATCGAGAAGGCAATAAAAATGAACAAACATAATTGTTAAATAATGCTTAATAATCAGACTAAGAAATAATTTATTTGTACTATGAAGTGTGTTTGACATAATAGTCAAAATATAATCTGTGTGTTTGTAGAAGCTTCATTACTTACAGTACTTTTTTGGTACATTTGTCAATCAATTAATGGAAATCTTTACAAATGGTTTAGTAATACTTGAATACCTCTTTTAATTTTGTATAATTGTGTAACCAGGAATGCTGTGGCAGGGAAAAGGTATGTGTACTAAGACTTTTACAGGCCGGGTTCTGAGAGTGTGTCTTTCACGTGCTGACTGAATGAGGCTGAAGTGATCAATTTCCTTGTAGATATAAATGACGATGCCTTTTTTCATGTAAGTATTAGAAAAGACAAAAACTGATAATTTTTTATAAGATATTGTTTCAACAATGCTGACTTGCATTGTAAGTCCCAATTTTTGTTAAAAGAAACTTTAAAAAAAAAATTTACATTGTAGAAGTTAATGGCAATTTTGGTGGTTCCTCTAACCTCATTATCATTAATTCCTTCATTAAAAGAAACGAAGTAAATGCGATTTGGATGGTACTTTGTCTGTGGTTAAAGAGTAGTTTCTAAATAATTTGTAGTAGTGGTTTAATGGAGTGTTTCCAATAGTTGTCAATTTCCCACAGCCAGAAAAGATGTTAATGTGCAGATTGTTCACACTGCATTCTGATTTTGATGTCACCACATTTTTCTTGAAAAAAGAAAAGGAATTTAATAGTGTGCTTATCATCATCATCATCATCATCACCATGATTTTATTACCTTTGAAATTTTTCGCAGAAGAACCCCTTAGATGAGTTTTTGCTTGTGAATTTCAATCCCATAATACTTAACAAATGTATTAATAATTTTTATACCTTTAGTCTATGGTAATTTGCCTCTCATTCTAGTTATATGTAATGTAATTCAATTTCTAAACAATGGTCATATTTGAAGAATGTATTATGTGCCTTTTTGTTGACCTTAAAACTGTTTAATTTCATCTCAATGTGCAATGCTCTACTATTTGCAAGGGTAGCTTCAGAGAAAATGGGAAATACACAAAATTGAAAAATATTTTTAATCAATTGCTAACATGCTTCCTAATAATATATTTCTGGATTTACTTAATAATACTAATAATTAATGTAGTTTAAAAATGTAATGTATTAAAAATTAATTCTGAGATTAAATTCAAACTATTTTGATCAGAAACTATTGGTATTTTCTCACATTATTGGTAATGGCTCAACAAAATTATACTACTGCATGAACCTGCGAAAGCGTTTTTAAACTGCAAAATTTTTGTCCACGCCTGGACTTGGCACTCGGGTCCACTGAGTTAATTTGCCATATGCCATGCTGCCACACCTGGCAATTACACTGATGTACTAACTTGGACCAACACTTAAAAAGTTAATGGCCATACCCATTATTTCCAACATGCAATTTTTGAAAATTCAGAGAGATCAACAAAAATGACACGTGCACCATTTTTTAAGTGCGCCTTGTTTTGTTCATAGGAAAAATGTAATGAAAAAATTTTGTGCAGTTTTGAGGAAATGTTTTTTTTAAAAATTGCATTAACTTAAAATTAAGCAAAAACTACCATTTTTTTCAGAAAAATGCACATGATCTTTTCTAAGAGCTGATTTTTTAGAACAGATTTTGCTTGTGTCAAAAATCTCAATCTTCAACCTTGTAGGTTTCAAAAGTTGACTTTTTGCAATTTTCAAAAACACAGTGTTTACCAAAAATGAAACTAGCACCAATTGTTTTAACTGCCCTTTTATACATACAAGGAGAAAATTAAAAGAAAAAATTAGGAGCCGTTTTCGAGAAAATAATTGTTTAAAAAATTAAAAATTGCCCATATATCACACAAAATTATGCAAAACCTACTGATATTTCGTTATTAAAAATTGTACATGACCTTATTTCAAAATCAGTCTCTAAAAAACAGATTTGATGAAGGGAACATATTTCTGTCTTCAATATGGTAGCTGTAGGAAGACGCTGAAAAAATTGAATTTTTGCTATTATCAAATAATCAGCAATTTCAACGAAAATGAGACCTGCATCATTCTCTTAAGTGGCCTTTACACTATCCATGGGCAAAGTTGAAACAAAATTTGGGGCCATTTTTGAGAAAATTTTGAAAAAAATGTTGAGGTTTCATATAAAGTACTCTCAAAAATCAAAATATCTATTTGAAACTCCCAAAGCCTCTAGTTCGTTCAGATCGATCGGGGAATATCAGTTTTGAAGAACATCGGCCGACCGTTTTAGTCGCTACCGTCGACCACAGACAGACGTTTTCCCAATTTAAAACGCAACCCTTGTTTTTTAGGGCCTCAGAGAAAAATGAAAGAATTGCAACACTGCTTCTGGGACAGCTCCTTTGATCTCCTCCTTCTGCGACAAACCCTTCACTCATTACCCCGTGCCTTTCACCCGCCCCCTTCCTGTGGTCAGCAATATACCTGCTCAAAGCAAAATAGGCTGCGTCTTCATTCGCTGTTTTGAAGTTAACTGACGATACGCCTCAGCATACAGAAGCGCAGATTCGTGGGGGAGGAGTATTTCAGAAATGTAATGTTTCAGAGTGACACTCAGGTTTCAGATAAAAGTTTTCACCTGAGTCTATTCTGAACAAGAGTACCAATTTGCGATTAGTGTAATTCTATCGCTAGACAGGGAGCGTATTTGATCGGAAACGCAGTCGCCAAAATACAGTGCTCACGCAGCAAAAATTAAAGTTCGGGATATTCTTCCAACTTCCCCGAAAACATTACGAAAGTTTCAACAGCAATGTAATTTTCCGTACGGAAGTGCGCACTGTGCCACAAAAAATTGAAAATGTGCACTCAAACAGCAGGAATCTCAGGAGCTTAAAAATCCTTGATCGGGCTGCTCGCATGAATTACTGTAATCGGCTACAACGAATTGTTAGCGAAAGTCTTGGGGCACTTTCGCTAAATTTTCGTTGCACTTTCGCTGATAAAGTGCTATTTAGAGATGAGGCTTCGTTTCGTATGGATGGTTATGTTAATTAGAAATACAGTAGATTCTGGGATACTGACAGACCTCAGGAAACAGACCATTGTATTAAAAAAAAATTGAGTATGATGTACCAAATCTCAACGCAGAATAATTGGTCCGTTGTTTTTCAAAGAAATAGTAAAGGCGGATACGTATCAGAATGTATTAAAAAAATCGTGTATCCCTTCTTGACAAGGATGAGTGAAATTGTTGGTTTCAGCAGAATTCAGCGACATCACTTATTAAGACAACGCAATTTCTGAAAGAGGTTTTTGGAAACAATAATTTCACGAGGTTCGCCTGATTTGTCCACGCCAGATTTTCTCTTTAGAGATGCCTAAAATTAAAGTTTATGCGAAGAAGCTTGCTAATAACGAAGAGTTGAAAAAAACATCGAGGAAGCAATTCGCATGATTGTCGAAGAAATTTTACATCGGTTTGAAGCAAATGTTCTCATGCGAGTTAATGCTGGTTTGTTAGCAAATGGAGGGCATTTTGAACGTTTTTTATGAGGTTCGCTTGTTTCCGACACCAATTCTTCTTCATAATAAACAATTTCCTTTTCTTCTTTACCAATTACTAAACTAGCTTTCCTAGTTTTGTTAGCAAGAAATTTACAAAACTTTCATCGTTAAGGAGATATATGTGATGAAGTGCAAAGCTGTGATGTATCGCCAACCAGTGACTCTTTCACTAACAATTTAACAAGTGATTATTATGCACTGACTACTGAGCCCGCTTTTTCAAAATTTTTTATTTTTAAACTAAAATTATTTCATTATTATTATTATTATTATTATTATTATTATTATTATTATTATTATTACTATTATTATTATTATTTTATTTTTCTGTACTTTTCTCAGTAAGCATTAGGAACCATTCATCTATTCATACGACTTAGACTCTAGCAAATGCAACTGGTAATGACATCTGAGGAAAGACGGAGAAGAAATTCATCTTTGTGCGTCGTCCTATTTAAAAATTTTCGTACAATATGGAAAGTCTGTAGGATTAAAGCTTTTTGGATGGTTATACAGATTCCTTTTGATAATCCTATTTTTGTAAAACCTGAAGCAAATCGGTCCGTCACCGCTCCTGTGGCTGAGATGATTATTGGCACTATTCCAACCTTACTCAGTTGCCAAACATGTTGGATTTCTGCTGCCAAATTCTGGTATTTTGAAATCTTCTCCGATTCTGTCTTATTGAGATTTTTTGTCAGTGGACAGCCCACATCTATGATTGTTGCATACTTTTGTATTTTATTGATCACTACTATGTTCGGGCGATTATAATCCTCAGTTTTATCAGTGATAATAGGCCTATCCCAGTAGAGTACTATTTCACCATTTTCTATAACCAGTGAAGGTGAATATTTGTAAAATGGTGGAGGGTTCTCAATTAGTCTATAATTTGATGCCAATTGTCTATGGATTATTTTGCTACTTGATTGTGCCTCCCTAGATATGCAGTATTGGCAAGAACTGGGCAACCTGCAATCACATGGTCGATGCAATCATTTGGTTGATTACACATTCTACAGACATCTTTTATACTGCTCTTCGGTATGTGTTTATCATAATTGCGTGTTTTTATTACCCCATCTTGAATTGCTATTATAAACCCTTCAGTTTCAGGAAATAAATATCCCATTTTCAATCACAGGAGAGAAGAGACTTTATCAACTGATGGGTTATTTAAGAGATTAGGATATTTTCCATGAAGGGTCTTGTTCTTCCAATCTGTCTGCATGTTACATATCTGGGAAACAATTTCAGTGTTGGTTTCAGTCTTCTGGAGATTTAGAGCTGAATAGTTTGCATCTACAGCAACTACATTCTCCAGTAATACACTATCCGAGGCGTGAAAGTACATTCGCATTTTCTTTTCTTGTGACCTGCAAAGATTGAAGATACTAAGCAGGCCTCTACCTCCTTGGTTTCTGGGAAGATAAAGCCTTTCGACAGCACTCTTGGGATGATATATTCTGAATTTTGTGAGGGTGGTTCGAGTAATCGTATCCAGTTCCCGAAGGTCTGTGTCTGAATATTTCAGAATACCAAAGGAATATGTCAATACTGGAACAGCATAGGTGTTAATAGCACTTATTAGATTCATTGAGTACAATTTTTTGTTCAACTTTGTGATTCTTGATTTGTACCTTTCCTTGAATATCGACTTCATATTTGTGTGGTTCACTCATCTATTTTGTTGGATACCAAGGTATTTATAAGTGTCGTGGTACAAAAGCTGTCGAAAATCACAAGTTTCATCAGGTACTTCGACCAATTTACCATTTTTAGATTTATTTCGGCACATTTATCAAATCCAAAGGACATAGCAATGTCTTCACTAAATACCCGCGTCACATACTTCAGCGCTTTCATGTGGTTATGGCTCTCGGCAAACAGTTTAAGATCATCCATAAATAATAAATGGCTGATTCGGGAGGTAGGATCTCTCAGTCGGAGTCTGTACCCTAGACATTCGTTGTTTAGAAGCTGTGATAGGGGGTTTATAGCTAAAAAAACCCATAGAGGGCTTATTGAATCGCCTTGAAATATTCCTCGACGAATATCAATCTTAAATGTACAATTCTCCAAACTAATCTCCGTGCACCAGTTTTTCATTAAGGCAGGTTTACAACCTTTATATTAATTTTATATATTTTCAAAATGTGTATCAGCCATTCATGAGGTACCGAATCAAATGCCTTTCTATAGTCGATGTAGCACATGCTCATGTTTCGGCTTTTTTCAGCTTGTTTTATGATTACGCTGTCCACAATCAACTGTTCTTTGCATCCAAAGGAACTTCTGATGCATCCTTTCTGTTCCATGCTGATATTGTTCTGATCACAATGCATGTATATCTTTTCGTGTAAAACTGATGTTAATAACTTATATAGTACAAGAGAGACATGTTACTGGCCTGTAATTTTTGGGTTCTGATTTAGGAACACTTTTGGGTAGTAAGTAAGTAATACCTTGCGTTAAGAATTTTGGGCACTCATCAGGCTTTTGAAGTATCTCATTAAAACTATTTGAAATCAAGTTGTGTACGGAGAGAGAACGCTTCAACCAAAAGTTCTGAATTTTGTCAGATCCCGCTGATTTCCAATTTTGGCATTTCTTAAGACTTCCTTCAATATCTTCGGTGGTAATGTGGACTTAAGACATTTCTGGAAGGTTGTCCATCTTTTCCTGAGGTTCAGAGAGCCATGATGCATCATGATTGTAGCTTGAAGGGTTGGTCCAGATTTCCTGCCAGTATGACTTAAATTTGTAACTATCAATTTTCTGCTGACTATCAGCTTTGTGTTGCAAGTTCCGATAGAATACTTTCTGGTTCCTCTCAAATAACATTTTGTTGTTTCCGCTTTGAGCATTCATTGTATCTTCGCAATCTAGCACCCTTAGCTTTGAGCTTTTGCCTACTTCATCGTGGTACAGGGTTAGTTTTTGTCTTAAGGCTAAATGTACCGAAAAATACTTATAGGAAAAATCAATAGATCGCAGCACCATCACAGGGAATTTACTAGACCGATAACGTCTGAAAAAATTGTCCAATTTTCGATCTGTAAATCTGTAAACGGCACTGGACTCCTTTTTAAAATAGAATTTACGCTACAAAGCCGTTTTTTCAAAAAAGATTTCAAAAAAATTTTTAGAACATTTTTCTCATAGTTCCGGGAAGAAATTAAAAAAATTGGGCTTATAGCGCGATGACGACGTGATTCCTGAATCCAACGCCGTGTCAATCATGCAAATCGGATTAATAGGAGCGGCGTAAAGTGAAATTTCCGAAAAACACGTCAACCGCCCCCTTCCCGCTCCACGCCGTTGCGTCACCCGCCCGACCCTTCTGGGCGCTCCCTCGACGCGGCCGAACGGCCAAACCCGGCGGCCTGCTGCACGGGACGAGTCCGTGTTCTCAGGCAGGCAAGCCGGGCAGTCGGCTTATGCTATCGTCTCTTTCAATCTCAATATATTTTTCTCCACTTATGAAACTAGTGATGCTGTAACACAACCAAACGGTCTCGTATCATCTGTAATAGTCGTATAAAACTATATATCTTGTTCACATATTTCCGTCTTCCTTCGAATACCATCAAAAAATTATTTGAGGCATTACCCAAAATATCGATTCCGATTTGGAAACTGATTTCAAAAAGAAAATTGAACTAATTGTGTAGATATCACCAATATTCCGTGTTCTAACATCTTATTTTACATACATTTTACTTCTAAGATCTTCCATTATCATTCCACTACCAGAAAGAATGAGCCCAGATTACGCGCGAGTTCATTTATCCTGCGACTCGATTTCTGATCTTAAAATGGCGTTTGTCTCCTTGATAGATTTCACCTGATGAACCTGTTTCCCCAAGTAAAATCGCCGAAGCTAATTTTAAAACTGTTTTTGTACTTTCGGACAAATTTGAAGAAGTAGTAAAACAGCGCGCAGGCGAGATGCATCCTGAATCCAACGCTCTAACAAACATTGAAATCTAATATTAAGAATCATGTCATGTCCCAGCTTACTTGCTAAGTTATATTGATATAAAATGAATCTGTTACATTTGTATAAACTTGAAGATGGGAATAAGTAATTCCCGGTGCTGATTTTGGTACAAACTACGTAAATGATAATGTAAAAGGATATAGTGTAAATCATTGTATTGTGACACATTTATGTATTTTATAATGCATTGAATTGTCATGAAAGCAATAAAATTTTTACCCTTAGAAAGGAATACCATACTAGAAGAGAAATATCCTTCGATGAGGCGGATAAATTATGTTTTGTTATACAGTTATTAATTTGGCAACTTTTACATTTCTACATTGAGATACTATTTTTTTGAAGATCGTACATGCTTTTTGTTATGTACAAGATTGAAACAACAACAGTTCTTTCACCAATTTTATTTCCAGAAAACCACAATCCAAATCAAAGCCGTTATACAGTCCAGGTCCCAGTCCGCCAGAAGAAAAACTCACCGTAGACACAAGCACTTGATCGCAATCACCACTACTCCTAGGCACTTACTCGGCACTCTCGAACTGTTCCACACTGCCTACCGCCCCGGGCGAGGCCCTTTAAATATGCCCCCTGAGGCATCAGTGCGAGTCTTCTACTCCCCACCTCCAGGGCGGAGCAAGGAGGGGAAAAGCTCCTGCGATCGTTGGGCCGACACGGCCCGGTGACCGCAGACAGATGCCGCCGCTCGACCTGCGCCTGGTGGCGTCTTCCCGAACTTCTCACTTGCCTACTTTTCGTGCCCACGGCGCGACACTACCCGCGGCCACAGTGGGCCACAACCATGTTGGCCGGTACAGTGTGCCCGTACAGTGTGCCCGTTACGTGGGCACAATTGCTGTTATACACAGCACCCTCCCTTCTTATTTTGCCTGATATGGCTGGTATCTCTTGCGCAGCCTCTTGCTGCAACGTTTCGGCTCGTCCAGCTTCGGTGGCTCCATGCGATCCCCTGGGTGCGGTTCCTGTTGCTGGTGATCCCCATTCTCCAGCTCCTGACGTGGTCGTTGAACCGAGGCGCTACGGTACGGACTGTACCGAGACAAGGACCTGGGGCGACGACCCCTTCTGCCCCGTTCCCTCTGTTCCCGCTGTGGCGCGACGCTCCGGCTGTCCCCAGTTTCCTCCTCAGGTGCTGATAGCTCCTGTTGACTGTTGCCGGGCGCTCCTCGACGGTCTGCCTCGTAGTCCATGGGTTGAGGGCACTCTGCCGGTTCCTGCTCTTCCGGCAGGTTCGGGTGCGCCCGCTCGAACTGTGCGTCGTATTGTGGCTGCTCGAGTTGGGTGTCCTGTGGCGCCCGCTCGAACTCGGCGTCGTGTTGCGGCTGCTCGGGTGGGGTGTCCTGTGACGTCTGCTCCGGCTGAGCGCCATCCGGGCACTGCCCCGTTAGGCCCGTTGGGGGCGACTCCTGTTGTGGCTGCTTTCTCTCAAACCACCCATGGTGTCCTGGTTGGTGGCGGTGTTCCTGCTGGTGCCCAGAAACCCGCCTGCTCCCCTGCAAGAAAGGAGTATCAGTTGTGTTGCTCGGAGAGACAGCTTCTGTGCCTAAATCCTCCGAGCCGTCCAGGTCCTTCACCGGGAAATGTCGGGGCCGTAACTGCTCCTGATGCCTTCTAACCTGTCTGTCTCTAGTCCTGACCGTATAGCACCTTGCTCCTTCCACTTTCACTACCGTCCCGGGGATTCAACGGGGTGAATCCTTATGTGTCTTAAGCATCACCCTAGCGCCCTCTTCGAACCTCGGTTGCTCGGTTCTGTACGTCTTTTCCCTCGGGAGAAATAGAGACAGCAACGTTCGAGGTTGTCTACCATGAAGCCTCTGCGCCGGACTAGTTCCTTCTCTTCCCGGAAGAGCTCTATATGATGATAAGAGCTCCAGCACTGCTTCTTGCTGATCCCTGCCTTCAAATTTCGCCTTGTTCATCGCACTTTTGAAAGTTTGCACAAAGCGCTCTGCCTCCCCATTGGAACGCGGATGAAAAGGAGGGGCCAGAATGTGCTCAATCCCGTTGGTTTGACAGAATTTCTGGAATGACTCCCCCGTGAACTGGGGTCCGTTGTCTGAGACTATTGTCGCCGGTAACCCCTCTATGGAAAATACCGACTGAAGCGCTCGAACTGTGCAATCCGCCGTGGTGCTAGTCATGCGAATTACGTAAGGGAACCCTGATGACGCATCTACTAAGATTAGCCACATACTTCCTTGAAAGGGGCCCGCGAAATCGATGTGGACTCTCTGCCAAACCTCCTGAGGCTCCGGCCATTCCTTAAAACTGCTTCCTGGACTTTTCTGGAACGCCTGGCACGGTTCACACGACCTGACCCTGGTTTCTATATCTTTATCAATACTAGGCCAGTAACAGTATTTCCTGGCTAGCTGTTTGGTGAGGACAATTCCCCAGTGTCCCTTGCGCAAAATGCTTAGGACCCTCTGTCTCAAACTTGCCGGGATGACCACCCTCACCTGGTCCCCGGCTTCTAACAGCAGCACTCCTGCTCTAACCTTTAACCTCTCCCTGAACTTCCAGAGTGGGTTGGACTCCAAATTATCTGCGGGGCTTCTTTTACCTGACCTGATGAAAGCCCTAATGCTTGCCAGTTGAGTGTCCCGGTCGGTCTGCGCGGCTATCACTCGCTGGTCCAAGGGAAACTGAAGAACTGCTTCCTCTTGGAGCTGGTCCAGCTGCAGACATTCCAGCTCTTGTTCGTCGAACGTATTATCTGGTCCCACCGGCAGCCTGGACAGGTCATCTGCATTGCCATGTTGAGCTGTGGATCTAAACATAATACGGTAATTATAATCTGACAGGAACAAAGCCCATCTCTGCATCTTCCGCAGTGTATTATCTGGGATCCTCCTCGCCGGATGGAACAACTCCACTAGGGGCTTATGATCGGTAACGATCAGGAACTTGTCCCCATACAAATATTCATTAAATTTACGCACACCAAATATTATCGATAGTGCCTCTTTCTCAATTTGAGCGTACCTACGCTGATGGATATTGAGCGTTTTGGACGCAAACGCGATAGTGTGTTCTCGCCCTAATTCGTCTTTCTGCGACAACACCGCTCCAATCCCGTAGTCAGACGCGTCCGTTGCCAGGATGAGTGTTCTGTCAGGGTCGAAATGCCTTAGTTTTACTGCCTCCACGAGCGCCTTTCTAATCTTTTCAAATGCTGTGTTGCAAGCTGGCGACCACAAAAAACTGGCTCCTTTCCTACGTAGAGCGTTGAGCGGTGCCGCTACCTCAGAAAAATCTTGAATGAACTTAGCATAATAATTTGCCTTGCCTAGAAATGATTGCAGCTGCTTAATGTCCCTAGGTGGAGGAAGATTCACGATGGCTTCTACATAGGCTTGCGTTGGCCTAATACCCTCTTTATCTATCATGTGACCTAGATAAGTTATGCAGGGCTTAAAGAACTCACATTTTTTAGTTTTGCTTTTAAACCAGCCGCCTGCAGCCTTCCCAATACGTTCCTTAGGTTCTGAATATGCTCCTTATTTGTCCTACCTGTTACTACAATATCATCGAGATAGTTCATGCTTCCAGGCACTCCCGCTATTAATTGCTCCAAGTATCTTTGAAAAATCGGGGCTGCTGATGCTACCCCGAACGGCAGTCTCTCATACTGGAACAAACCTAACGGCGTATTCACCGTCAGACATTGCTGAGATTCTTCGTCTAATGGGAGCTGTAGGTAGGCATCTCGAAGATCTATTTTAGAAAAATATTTACCCCCAGCTAACTTTTGGAATAATTCTTCTGGACGGGGAATAGGATATTTTTCAATCTCGAGCTGTGCATTCACCGTGGATTTAAAGTCCCCACACAAACGGATAGTCCCGTCTGCTTTCTTCACCACTACCAACGGCGTAGCCCAAACACTAGTTTTTACTGGCGTAATAATACCAAGCTTTTGCAGTCTTACCAATTCGCTTTTCACCTGCTCCCGCAGTGCCAGAGGAACGGGCCGCGCTTTGCAGTACCGAGGAACTGCGCCATCTTTGAGCTGGATGTGGGCTTCCCAATCACTGGCTTTCCCGAGACCATCCTGGAACAAATTCTCAAAATCCTTGCCCAAAATTTCAATTTCGCCGAAAGGCACCGTTTCGGACACTAAATTCACCCGGTCCTCAATCTTGAAATTGAAAGCACGAAACACGTCCATCCCCATCACATTAGTCGTGTCTTCCCTATTATCACCCTACTATCACCACTGTGATAGTTCCTTCGCGGTGCACTCCCTTATAACCAATCACTGCTCGAAAAATCCCTTTAACGTCAATTTTGTCCTTGCCAAAAGAACACAGGTTTAGATTAGCCCTACTGCACTGTGGCGCCCCTAATCTACGATATGTTCGCAAATTAATTAAAGTGACTGGTGAACCAGTGTCTACCTGGAATTTGATGTTCTCGCCTGCTACCTCCAAATCCACGAATACTTTGTTTTCATTTCCACTGCTGATCACCTCATTCACTATATTTACCTCCATTTTTTCTTTGTCTTCCTTCGTACCTGGAGCTCCTCTTGATTTCTTCCAACACACCGACTGAATGTAACCCGTTACTCCACAAAAATAACACTTCGCATTTCTGAATTTACACTTCTCTCTACTATGTGACACTCCACAGAATCTGCACGACTTTAAGTCCGGCTTCCGCGGGATCTTTGCTTTCTGCTGTGATTCCCTATTACCGTCTGTATTTCTTGAAAAGAGCATCACTTCCATAGGATCTGTTATTTGCTTCGCTGCTCTACTGGTGATTTCGAAAGTTGTAGCTATTTTTTGGACCTCGGCCAGGGAAGGATCCTCCAGCTGCAAAGCTTCCATTCTTACCTTGTCTTCTGGGGTATGTTGCACTATCATGTCTCTGATCAATGATTCTGCGTAGGATAAACCACAAACACTTGAAAGCACAGTCCCTTGTTAAACCTGTCAACTCCGTCACCCACTCTTTGTGCGAGTCCCCCGGCTTGATTCTACTTTTGAAAAAACTGTACCTTGCTGCCACCACATGAGGTTTCCGTTCAAAGTGTGAAGACAGTTTCTCCATTAATTGCGGGAATTCCACTTCCTCTACTCTTTTCAATGGAAAAAGTTTCTGCAACAGTTCGTATAATTCACTCCCTGAGATACTCAAAAAGAAAGCTCTTTTGTTTACATCATCTGTGACCCCATGATATAAAAAATGCTGGTTCAATCTGGCATGGTATGAAGCCCATGCATCTCTATCCGGCTCAAATTTCGGAAAACTAGGTGCCGAATGCGATCTTGGTTGCTGCTCTGGTCGTGCGGTCAACAATGCTCTTATTGCCTCCAACAACACCTGATTCTGCTCTTGTTGTTACCGCTGCTGCTGCTGCTGTTGCTGCTGCAACTCCAAAATGTGTTTTAGCACTTCTTCCATCGCTTGCTTTACCCTCGTCGCCAATTATAAATGTTATGTACAAGATTGAAACCTTTCACCAATTTTATTTCCAGAAAACCACAATCCAAATCAAAGCCGTTATACAGTCCAGGTCCCAGTCCGCCAGAAGAAAAACTCACCGTAGACACAAGCACTTGATCGCAATCACCACTTACTCCTAGGCACTTACTCGGCACTCTCGAACTGTTCCACTCTGCCTACCGCCCCGGGCGAGGCCCTTTAAATATGCCCCCTGAGGCATCAGTGCGAGTCTTCTACTCCCCACCTCCAGGGCGGAGCAAGGAGGGGAAAGGCTCCTGCGATCGTTGGGCCGACACGGCCCGGTGACCACAGACAGACGCCGCCGCTCGACCTGCGCCTGGTGGCGTCTTCCCGAACTTCTCACTTGCCTACTGGTCGTGCCCACGGCGCGACACTACCCGCGGCCACAGTGGGCCACAACCATGTTGGCCGGTACAGTGTGCCCGTACAGTGTGCCCGTACAGTGTGCCCGTACAGTGTGCCCGTTACGTGGGCACAATTGCTGTTATACACAGCACTTTTCTGTAACATTTAATCGAGTAGCAATTCAATTTATAAGATTGAATATACTACTAGTAAAACATGATTTACCGGTCTCACTGATAGACCTTCTATTAGGGAATGTGAATCAGAATGCAAAAGTATTAAATCGGTGATCCTCATCTAGGTGTCGCAGATAGGGATGCAATATTGATGTTGATATTTTCAAAACATAGATTTTGTATAGACATATGAACATACAGGTATTTCATAAAAAAATGAAACATTTATGAAACCTGATGTTTATTATCGATGTTTTAAGCTTGATGAGTAGTTTGTGAATGAAAAGAATCGATAATCGTATGAACAAACTGTTCTTTTATATACGCGTGCATGTAAAATTCCGTGTGAGATCAAAAAATTTGCACTCTCGAATCTGAATCCCCTCCACTGCATCCATAACTGTTGTGAAATTGTCTTACAGAATCACCTTTTGACTTATAAAATGTTTATGAACTACACGTGACATGTCAACAATCCTTCCCTTTATGATTTTATTGCTATTTACCATGTAGTAGCAAATGAGTCATTTACCGTTTATTTAGAGGGAAAGGTAAACACTTGATTTTTATTATTATAAAAGTTGCATAAAAAGAAAGACATTTCCAAACCTTAGTTTTTAGAAAGCATTGGCTCATACTTCCTGTTTTGAGTCCCGATGGGTTGGGGTTCCTTGGGCCTCCGGATTTTTCCCGGCCGCTCGAGAGAAACAATGAGAAGCTTTTCCAGGTATTTTGGCTAATCCTCACTTGCAATATTTAAAGCAGTAACGGTTCAATTACCTGAAATTTTTACAACTTCATAATATAGAGAATCAGTCAGTTAGCTACTGACTACGAAATGGACATGAAATTGTTATTACTGTATGTGAAACATTTTGCTTCAATATCGCTATTTACTGTTGAGTTGGAGGAACATATTATCCTACATCGAATAATTCTGAGCCATGGAAGTGGAGGTGTCTGTTAGTGACATTACCGAGCGTTCGAGAAAACGAAAAGAAAGAAAAAAAGAACAAAATGAAAAAGAAATCACGAAACATGAATCATTCAAACCGTAAGGTAAGGAAGCCTAACATATTTTTTTTAAAAACATGTCAAAAATAATTGTTTCTTGATACAAGGAGGAAAAATGAAGGCGCTCTTTTTTCGTCAAACGTGTCAATGGATTTGTATAAAATTCTGTAAGTCGGGATATTGTTACTTTAATAATAAATAAATTATATACTTTTTAATAAAATTTGCACTAATGGATTTGTGCAAAAAGCTGCACAAAAAAGAGGCAAGAAAATGAATGTTAATTTCCCAATCTATTTTTATGAATTTCAATAAAAAGAATTTATTTTCCATTCCATTCAAATCAAGATATGTCCAGCTGTCATTCAATCAAAGGATGATATGTCCTTCGCATTCATTCGAAACGAGACATATCCGATGCGAAACTCACGGTAAAATTCAATCAAACATACAACATTTAAATTTTATATTAATAATATATTTAGCTATCATTATTACATAATTAAGAATTGAGTAAAACTAAAATATTAACATAAATTTGATGCTATAATATTTTGCGTTTTTCTCGAAAAGGAGGTTGACTTTTTGAATGTTTGCTCCTCATTTCGCGCTCCTTTCTTTCCAAGCCCACCGCCGCGCCGCCAGGGCCCGCGCTCAAGTGTACAGACACCCTTCTGACCTGGAAGTAGGGTCGCACCTCTGGCACACTGCTGTTCTGATAGCGTGACTTTCCTGACCTCCGCAGACATCTCGCCGCGTTCTTCGGCGGGCTGCGTTCTACACTAGAGCCATTCGATATGCCCAAGCGTAGGAAGAGGGCGATAAGCAGTTTTCAGTGGGCGAGAACATTGTGCAATGACGAAGTGGAGATTATATTTACTCTATAAGAATTAGTGGAATCATTCGCGTTTCCTTATTATTAGTAACCAAATATTATATATATAATATACTAGCTGACCCGGCGAGCTTTGTACCGCCTAACAATCAATTCTTTAATTTTTTAGTTTGTTTAATACTTATTCTGCTATTCGGGACGCGGGGTCAGCTTGTAAGACAAAAAAGAAAGTTAATAAGTTAACAATTACATTATGTCAAAAAATGAAAATTATAGAACACCTAAAATTATTTTAATAGTCAATAAAAAATCACAATAAAAATTACAATTTCACATTTCTTATTATGATACCTACCTATTATATTTCATTTTATTTTTACTTATTCTAAATTAAGTTTTTTTTATTTTAGTACTTTATGGTACACGATATTTTTTGTTTGATTACCTGGCGCGTAAACAAATAGAACAGATGGTTTTCCAACACGGGAACAGGCAATATACAATTGACCATGCGATAAGCATGGGTTTTCTAGATTAATACCACAAACACTTAATGACTGCCCCTGGGATTTGTTTATAGTCATAGCGCAAGCAAGCCGTACTGGAAACTGCGGTCGTTTAAACTCGAATGGTACGTCAGTCAGAATCATTGGGATGCGGGGTATCAAAACGTCTTCTCCTTTATACTTTCCTTTCAATATGATTGCTTCTATTACGTTATTCAGTAATTTTTATCATTAATCGTGTGCCGTTACAAAGTCGCGGTTGGTTAATATTTCGCAACATTATAACTACAGATCCAACCTTCAATTGAAGATTGTGAGGCGGTAATTGTGGCAAATCTAGTGAGTTTAAAAATTCCGGTGGATAGTTCACATCATCTCCATTAGTTGCCGTATCAACTGATTTATATGTCCTAATTTCGCCAGGAATGTAATCTTGAATTTTGAAATTTAAATTATTTACTTCAGTGTTTTTGGCAGCCAGTTTAGCTCGTTCGCTCAACCAATCATGGAATATGTAATTTTGAGTAACATTTGGAAACACTTTTTGAATGAGTTCAGCTTTTGATTGAATTAACTGACAAAAAGCTTCTGGAAAGGTGATGCAGCCAGTCAGCACGTCTACAGGAAATTTGCCATTACCAATATCAATGAGTTGTTTAGAGAATATGTCTCCAGATTGATCATTTTGCAACATAACACGCATATTCTTGCTTGAATGTAATACCTTGACATGTTTCCACAAATTGGAGGACTTTAAACATGCATTCAGTTCATCAGCTTGCGTAGAACCTGGAACCACTGGCAATGTTTGCCGAAAATCTCCTGCTAATAAAATCATTGCGCCATCAAATTGGTTTTGGTTGTTCCGTAGATCTTTTAAGGTTCTATCTAAAGCCTCTAAAGATTTTTTATGCGCCATCATACATTCATCCCACACTATAAGTTTACATTGTTGCAAAACCTTTGCCATTACAGAATTCTTGGTAATATTGCAGGTTGGAGTTTCGTTGTTTTGCATATTCAATGGCAATTTTAGAGTTGAATGGGCTGTTCGATCACCTTCAAGCAAAGTTACTGCAATGCCTGACGAAGCAAGAGCAAGAGAAATTTCATTTTTTGAGCGAATTGTTGCCAATATTAAAGTAATCAAAAAAGTTTTTCCTGTACCACCAGGAGCGTCCAAGAAGTAAATCCCTCCAGTTCCATTATTTATTACTTTCATAAGAGTATCAAATACATACTTTTGTTCTTCGTTCAACAGTGGAAGATTTATTTGAATCGATTCTTTCAAAGTATTGAGATCATAGGATTTTTCACGTTGTAACTCTTGATCAAAAGCATCGTGCATTGGACGATTGGGCGTGGCCATCCCCAATTGACATAATAGCTTGTTTGGCATCATCAAGCACATATCCTCAATGGAAATCAATGCACCATTGTAAATTTCTTCTCTTATTTTTAAATTCGGATTCCCTGTTCTATTGCGTATTTTATACAAAATATCGTCGCACATATTATCTTTGTATTTTACCCACAAATCAATTGGCTTTGATGGGAAGCATGTAGATATGATAATGGAAAACAATATTCGTATTTGATGAGCTTGTGATGAAATTACAGCATCATTGAGAGTTTGATCCGAATGTGTATCGTTTTCTAACAGTTGCAAACGATGACAGGCTTCTCTGTAAGATCCACACAATTCACCTTCAACTGTTCGTAAATGTTGGAATGATGTTGGACCACGTACATTGACTAATAGCAGACGTAAATAAAAACATTCATCGTTGCTTGGATGAACGGAATAAATTCGACCTATTGCATCGGTTGAATATACACCTGGGTATCCTGGAACTGGTTTTCCTTGTTTCCTTCGCATAAATTTCTTTGATGATTGATTCCAAGTATAATATTTTGCCATTTCAGAGTATAGCAGTGTTTGTGCGAAATGATCATTTTGGCACGTCTCGAAAAAACTGGTTAAGGTAGTAGATGGTGGCTGGTGCATTGCATTCTGTATTGCATTCTGAGCTGTAAAATACACTATTTGCCCATTCTCTAAGTGCACGGCTAAGTGAACAACTGTGGGGTGTCTTTTATGAATTGGAAAAGAAAACATTCGCCAAAATGCTTCATTACTGCTAACATAACGGCCCATTTGGTATTGGGTTACTTCATCATTTAAATTATCTGCGCCAAATCCAATAACAGCCATATCACTTCCTTTGGTTACGTATTTACATATGTACTTGATAGATTTTACTGAATGACAAGATTCAACATTGATGTGTGCTTTGAAAGGTTTTGATAAGATCGGTGAATATGGAACAATCCAACGATTATCTATTTCAATACCTTGTTGATTTACTTTGACAATTATTGATCTTCCATTGTCTGCTAGTGATCGCCGACGATACAGTGGATAACCATCATTTCCAGTAATTGTTTCCGATATTAATGTCCGTGGATAGCGCTTTGAACATTTACCATCTACTATACACGGCGCATTTTGATTAAGTGTTCCACATGGACCATGTATCATGTTTTTGATAACTACTTCATGCAAGCCAGGATCTAGTTGTTCATTAGGGATTTCAGCTGACATGACTTCATCAACTTCATTTGGCCTAATTTTTTCAACCAACCAAATCAAAATATGTGCATGCGGCAATCCACGTTTCTGCCACTCTACAGAATACATCCAGCAGCGTGTCTCATCAAACACACACTGTTTCACAATTAAATCCATTAAAGATTTCAACTTTTGTCTGAAGACTCTTGCTGTAATGTCATGACGATCAATAGGTGATTGGCCAGGGAATAACACTTGTTTAATTTCTATCCATTGTGGATTGCATGTAAATGTAATGAACAAATCTGCTGTGCCATAATGCCTAACATAGGACATGGCATCTTGAGCATATTCATGCATATGCCGAGGACTTCCGATGTAGGTTGCTGAAAGAATAGTTATCCGGCCAACATTTTCTGCATTTCCATCAGAATTAATTGCATCTCGAAGGTGAATGTACTCTTCAGATCGAAGTTTGGTCTGATTCAACCTGATGAATGTCAATCTCTCCGTTTCTGCCACTCTAATCTTTACATACATATCAACAACATATCTGTGACATAATCGCCGGCATTTCAAGATGTGATTATCTTCATTTTCTCTGATCATTAGGTGGTATGAGTAATAGTTCATTGAACTAACTTTTTTGTTGATTTCAAAACCTGTAATGGAATTTATCATCTTGATTGAGAAATCGTATCCATCTTCACCTTGTGAAAATATAATGGGATATTGCAGTGCATCATATGAGCGATGTGTTTCCTTAATACGTTGTAATTGATTATTTCGACGATGTAAAAAATATCACGTGACTCCAAATTTTCTCCAACTACAACAATGGCAACTTCATCGATAGTAGGTGCATTAAAACCTCCTGCATGTTGGCCCACAGGAGTCTTATCAGCTCTGATAACAATTTTGTGATCATCAGATGGCATCATATCCATTGCACTTTTAAATAATATAATCAATTGATTGTGTTCATGAAATAAGTTTTGTAAGTGTTCAACTCTTGACCTTTTCACTGAATTATTATGTGCTCAACGTAGATTGATTTCCTGTGGAGAATTTCCCATGAAATAAATTTGCAAAAACTTGTACTCGCTATCTGGCACTGGTAACAGAGAACCTGCTCTGTGATATATTTGACCTTGTATCTTAAAAGTTGGCATGAAATTTTCCTGAACTACTTTTGTTGCTTCAAATGAAGTCATTTGAAAGCAGTTGTATTGTGGAATATTCTTTAAAAAGTGTATGGAATCTGTTCCTTTTCCTAAAACCAATTAGTATAATGGCTCTGGAGGTGGAAGCAATGGTATCAATTTCACCTTTCCATTTGCGCAACACAATTCATTGGCTTCATTTTTGTATTTCAATGCCTTACAATACTGGCAAACTGAGTTCATAGGTCCAATAGCAACACAGTTGTAGGCACCGTAATCAATTGACATATCGTAACAGAAAGCAGCTCGATTCAAACTTGCACCATTATTAGTCGAATGTCGCACTTCATGGATCTGTCTTACCCGAATTCTTTCACGTTCATTGCGATCTTCACGTTCCCGGGCAGTACAATTAGATTGATAATTAATTTGATTCGTTGCATTTCGGGTTCTTCTGCCTAAATTTGTCCGTCGCCTTATAGGAGGCACGCCGAGTATAAATGAGTCACAAACACACAACAAAGAGACGTTTACACATCACATCATTTCAACATATACACATCAAAGAGACGTTTACATTTCAAGTGACATTTTACCATAGACAATTTGTGTTTGTCTAATGTTACCATCGTATAAATATTGATACGATACTAACGTCACTCAATTGTTTTGAAATCCCTGACTCTCCACTAACAATTGAACTTTATGATATGATATTAAAGTTCAAATTGACTTTTATGTATTATTACGACTCATTTGTATAGGAGTATAGAAAAGTGTTGTTTTTAGATTTTTTCAGGAAATTTTTTAAATGTATCTCTCCGTAAGGACCATCCTCGTACTTCAAGGAATATTCTAAAAAAAGAATTAGCAAACTCGGTTCAGATGTTCTCGAGATTTGCGCTTAGCAACATAGAAAAGTAATGTTTATAGACTTTTTCAGGCCATTTTTTAAACTTTTCTCTCCGTAAGAACCATCCTCATACTTCTAGGAATATTCTAAAAAAAAGAATTAGCAAAATCGGTTCGGCCGTTCTCGAGATTAGCGCTTAGCGATTCATTTTTATATATAAGATTTATTTTTGTTCGAATTATGTAATTATTTAAAAATAATATTGTATATTATCATATCTGCAGAACATAAACAATATTCAATATAATAAAAAATATGTTCATTATTTAACAAAAATCTACGATGCCCCCCCCAAATGATCCCCTGGGAACAGAATTCCATAAAAACAAATCCCTAGTAGTATGTAAGGTAAGAATCGATCAAAATATGTGTATCGTATCTCATTGCTAAATTAATGACACATTTATCGACTTTTGACCGATATTTACCTCAAATTTATGGATTGTTGTTTTTTTGAAATTGTTCTATTTTCCGAATTTTTTAAATAGCGTAAATACGTTATATGTCAAGTTTCATGTTATGATGGCGCTGTTTAATTGCTTCTTATTTATTTGATTTTTCATTCACAAAGGTAAATTTTCATATTTTTGCCTTTTAATTTTATACTTTTTAGTTCCATAGTGTATTAATTATACATCCACTGAAAAAAAGGATACCATAATTCCCAACAAGATTTCAATAGTTACACAAAACCTTCGTATGCGAAACAGAGACCTGGGTGCTTTACTCCCTTTCCTAATTACAACAGCATCTACGATTGCTGACCTTGATAGACCAACCTTGATGGACCAACCAGCCTGTGATTTCTGAGAGGTTGATGTTGCTTCATAAACGGACCTGTCGGCCTTATCAAGCCTAATGATGTTGCAAAGCACTAGGTGGCCAAAACAGCCAGGTACCTTGTCAGATTAATTACGTATTGAAGAAAATATACATTGAAAAACATTCGACATCTGTTAAACACACACACACACGTGTGTGTGTGTGTGTGTATATATATATATATATATATATATATATATATATATATATATATACACACAGTGGATCCACTCTGAACCAAAGTTTTGTACCTCAATAAAGTAGTGTGGAAATGATATCCGCTCGAACATTTTAAAATCGTTCAAATGCTTCGCGCTGAAAATCAACGCTCCGCGGCTCGGTTCCGCTCGACTATTTTCGCATACTTCCGGGGCTCCGCATTCGCTGTCTCGAGACAAGTCCTGATATCAGCCGAGGGTCAGCAGAGGGTCAAGAGGAAGCGCGCGGCCGGTTGGACCGCAACGGCACGCCGCCGATCGGCCTGCGAGGACATTACTATTCAGTTCATTTTGGAAGGACTAAGAGAGTGACTTGCCCTTCAGGAATATTTCTTCGAAGTGGCGAAAAGTGCATCGTTGTGAAAGTTTTCAATTTGTTATTGTAGAAAAATACGTCGTTGGCAAAGCAAATCGTTGAACATACTATGAGTTCACTGGTAAGTACCGTATTGAAACTTATAGTGCTGCATCAGTGTGGATTATAATCTAAAGGATATTGGTGGATATCTTTTAATAGGTGCCAGACTACAGAGTCTAAAATACCTCTTTGAAGTGAAAATCTTATTTCATTGGAAGTAAACGGGCGAATGAAGTTCGAAAGAAAATGATACCTTCATTTACACCGCCTATTTGAAATCAAACAAGAATTGTCAACCAAGATTAAAAGAGAATGGTGGAATGGAATTGCAACTTTTAGGTACGTATATATTTCTATCATGAGTTGTAATAATAGAAAGGCATATATTAGTTTGTGTGCATTTCTATAACCTACAAAACTTGGCCATTAATCCAGCTCAAAGTTATTTTAATGTAAATTCTAAAATTCCTCTAAAAGCTTATGTCGAACAAGATAAACAATTATTTCGTTTTACATAATCGGTTTGAATCCTTTCAATTCAAATTCTAATGTTGTTAAGTGGATATAGAATTCAACTACTTCCAAACTCATTACCTATTAAAAAAGTTTAAGTTATTTGATTAGTTTTTAATACTCGATTAAGCATTGCAAATTCGTATTAAAATGTAAAGAAATAATATTTATTATGTTGCCAATTCATTGAAATAATTTTAATAGTCTTGAAGTGTCATTAATGACAATTAGAAATTGTTGAATTAATTGTTGTGTAGTATTCCTATATGTTATAAGTGTACAGAATTTTGATTAGTATATTTAAATTGAGACTAAAGCCTATCATGTTCTGTAAATAATTGAAAAAAATAATAATGCATTCCTAAAAAAACTGCTGTAAAACACTTTCTATTTTTTTATTTTTTAATAATTATCACTTTAATTATATTTTCAAATACTATTGTATTAATTTTATTTTTCTGGTAGTTTTGGCACAGGTGATGGAAATTGGTCATTGAAACAGGTGATGGTTCATCGATGCAGATATTCATGGATATTGTTAATTCTAAATGGCTATTGCATTCTATAACAAAATCATGAAGATGTATTTGAAGGTGATGCCAATATACATTTTGCTAATTTTGCAAGCACCATGGACTTTTGTGATTTCATTCGTATTTAACATTCACAAAATGTGTATACATTAATGGTTCAATTATTTTAGTGTGTATCATTTTTGACCAGGCAAGTTATTTTAAAATTCTCATTAGATAATATAACTTGTATTATAATTTCGTTATAGTTTCAATGTGTACTATTTAGTAGTGCTCTCAGAATGACTACAAATGAGTATGAGTAATATAAAAAATTCACATTCCCACTAGAAAAGTGTCATTAACTTCAAAATGCTGTTTTTTCAGGACATTATTTTACAACTAGAGTTCTGAATCAAGTTCATGGAGTGTGACAATTTGTAATTTTCTTTTGAAAGATTATTAATTTTTACTTTGGTTTCCAAGGAAAAAAGGTTTCAAGTTTTTCATAATTTAGGGTTCTCCACAGTGTGCTGTTTGTGGCAAATAGTAAGGATAATACTGCATTCTCAAACATGCAATGATTTTGGCTATTATTCATCTTCAAAATTGCCAGAGAAAAATATCTCAGATTGTGTTAATGATTCTTGGGCAAAGAAATGTCATTACTGTTGTAATAGTGTTGACCTTGATAATTTTCTGAAACATTTCCCTTGCCAAGTGAATAAAATACTTTCCTCTTGAAATAAAACAATTCAATATTACTAGACATGATTCTTGTGCCCTTTAAAATGCTAAAACCTGCATACATATGCCAAATAAAATTTGACAAAACATGCACAATCAAATTTTAGCTTGGTATTTTTTTTTTCATTGTCTTTTGAAACAGGAACACTAAACAATTTTTCAAAATTTTACTCAGTCAAATTCATCCTTTTGTGAGAAATGAATCTTTTTGAACATTCTACTACATCACCAGATGTAATTGGAGCATATTTGTAAGATGAAATCTGAGCCAATGTGAGATCAAATTATGCATTTTCTGCTCTTGAATCACAATTTTTTTTTCTTTAAATTTCATAGAAAATTTAAATTGAATTTGAATTTATTGGTTTTTATAATTTTTCCTCAGCAGTCACACTGGCATGTCCAAACACAAATTTCAAATACATTGTAATATCTTCAACAATATTTAATGACTTCAATAGAGGTAATCCTGCTGTTTTCAATTTCTGAATTGGTATAGGCAATTTTACAAAGTTTAATTAAATATGCATTTTTATTTTATTTTTTTATATTCATGGTTTTATAACATATGGTTATATTATTATATATTATATTATATTCATTATATTATATATATATTATATTCATGGTTTTATTTTATTTTTTTGCATGCAAGCAGACTGAGTCTGCACCTAATTATTTTCCCTTCTATTGTATCACTGTCAGTTACCAGTGATACTGAGTAGTGATCTATGTGTGTGTGAAATTAATCAATAGTATTCAAAGAATATAATCCTAAATTTTGAAGCAATCCAGAAAAGTATGCATTTACAAAATAACTTGCCAAATTTAAAAGTCACTTCAGAACTGGTTATTAATTTGCTAAGAAAACTTATTATTTGACTCATCCAATAAAATGAAAGCCAATCATTTCGTCCCATGCTAAAGTGATGAGCCTTCTCCCACCTTACACAATACTAAAATTATGATTTATCCCGACCTCTCACTATATTTATTCACTGTTATTGAGTGCACTTTCTTCTCTATAATTTTTTATTGTTGCATTCAGGTGATAATAACAATAGTTATGACATTAACTTGTTGGGAGTGTAGGATTTGTAATTGCAGGCCAATGAGCTTATTCATTGTCAAATGGGCAACGAGGTTTCTAAGCAATGAGATTGATTCAAATTGCAGACACAGCAGGTAAATCAATCCTGGGCAATACATTTTAATTCCACTTTTTAAATTAATTTAACTAATTTTATTTTATTTTATAGATTGTGTGTACATTTAGATTACAGAAATTGAAATAACAGAAGTACAAAATATAAATGTGATTTATGTTGGTGATTTCTTCCATATACTTTTTTGATTTTAGCAGTATGTAAACTATTTATGAATTCACTGTAATTGTAAACTAAGTGTTAATTTTATGTAGATGAATTTTGTGCTAGTGAATGCACAAACCCTAAGTATAATGAAGGGACTAATAGAATTGAACTTTTAATAACCAAAATTAATATAAACATAAAACAAGAATATTAAATTTGTAAAATGAAAGGTTAAAAGAAATAAACAACAAATACATCCGAAAATAATTTTCAGCTACATATTTAGCCATAATTTAAATAAATCTTGGCGTTTTTATAAAATAAATGTGAATTAAATTTGTTTTTTGGGGATCAGTAATAAAAGTTGCTATTTAAATGTACTTGTGAAACAGTTTTAAAATAGTTTTGAAACAGTTATAAAACGTTTTTAAAATAATTTTGTAACAGTTATAAAATATTTTTGAAATAATTATTAATGACTGTAAATATGTTCTTAGTCTCCTTGTGTATTTAATCCACCTGATCACATAAATGATTAAGTGGTACATCAATGTTTCATTATCATTTGTTAGCTATTAAGTTTATGTCAATATATTTCATTCTATTGTGAGTTATGTTATATTTTACACAAATTTTACTTTACTAAATAAATATTTTAATGTTAAATTCTAATATTTTATTTTTAGGTACATGCTGTTTCAGAATATTCATTATATATTATATATATATATATATATATATATATATATATATATATATACACACCTGATACCTGAATATATAAATGCATAATTTTTATGCAATTATTTCCATTTTTACGGTGTCTGGTTGTGTAGGTAAATATACAGATCTGTTGTTGGATCAAAAATAATGAATATTCTATTAATAGCAAGTACTACGTATAACCCATCCTATACCCGTCAACGATCAGTAATTGTAACACCAATAAGAAATGCTTCAATATTGCAACACGTACGGCTGGCCCTTCAACCAGTATAGCTGTGCAAGCCGACACGGAAGGCCGGCTCCTTCTATCAGTTTCGCCCGGATGCGTCATGACGGTAGGCTGGATCCTCCAACCTGTGTTGCTCGCTTATGCCGAGCAGATAGCCAACTCTTCCAACAAGGTTGCTTGGGCTCGGCAGCTTCTACCCGTGCACTCTGACAAGGTGAATTCAGAGGAGTGCGACAAGGGACTCTTTACGATGCAACTTTTCGTTCCAACTATCTCCGTCACGAAACAGCAACAGTGAACCTGGTTGGGCCTATATTATCATGCGTTCCCTTGATACAGTATAATGGATCAGGTATACTGCAACTGTTCTTTTTTCTCCGTGGATCGCTTTGCCATCCTTTATGTAAAACTTCAAAGGCCTGCAGATGTACGTCGATTGTTCGACTTTGCCGTATAGCTAACGGTGTCACCCATGCCTGGGGCTACTTAATTCCCACACCTAGGGTGTAAGAGAGATGAGCCAATTCCGCCTGCGTGCTTAAGCTTTTCTTCGTCATACAGCTACAGAAATTGAGACGATTTTAAACGAAAGCTACAACTCTATTTTTGCGTCTACCCGAATCGAACCCGGGATTGCACCACGGGAAGCTAGTACTCTGCCCATGAGCCATCCTAGGGCTTGGCCTGTTGATCTGGTTGATAAAACGCCCGTGATATATTCACATATTTTGTTTGACTTGCTTGAAATCTTAAATAAATTTAAGATTCAAATGTGCTATTATTAATACTTATTATCGCCTTTTTCGGAATATTTTATGTTCAATATTAAATATTCTACTTAAATTACATTGTCCAGGTAGTCTACATGTAAAAAGACATGTTAAATATTAAATATTCTACTTAGATTACACTGTCCGGGTAGTCTATATACAAAATTCATGTAGACCACCTGTGGATTGCACGTTAAAAAATAAGTGAAAATGTAAACCTAATATCTTCGGCGCTGGCCCTATGTAACTCTCAAAACCCCCACTCATCCACATGCATCCATTGCTTTTTTTTTTCTTTTTTTCGTCTACTTCGACGCAACGCGTCTCCAAGCCCCCTGAGGGGCGTTGAGCGCTTTGCGCTTCTCGGAGTAATCCTCCTATTACTGCGCTTGTTTTATGGAGTAATCCTCCGTTAACATTGTCGCGTCTCGTCGTAGTCGGTTGTCAAGAGGACCGCCAGGTAGCATCTCCGCGTACGCGCCTCCTACGTCACTACCCAGCGGCCAGAATTAGGAAGGAATAAGGATAGGGGTAGGGCTTAGGACACTTCACAGGGGTTGGACTAGCCCTTGTGAAGCAGCCGAACTCGTTTTGTTGGAACAAATTTCACATGAGATTCGACGGGAATCGAACTCGGATCTCAGTGGTGAAAGGCTTGCGACTTTGCAATGAGCCACGAGTTCAAATATCATACATAGCTTAGCATACAAACGGCTCGGTCGGCGAAGCCAGAATACGCTAAACTGTCCATTCTAAAAAAAAAATGATTATTCGCTTACGTGGGAACATGAAATTAGTATATTCGTCTTCAAAATGTGCGCTGATGATATGCACATATTAAACGAGTCAATTTAGTGTAAGATCAACACGTTCTGCAACTTTTCCCGAGAATAATTTTTTGGGAGAAGAGCGCTGTGGTAGAGTCCTTAAGGCTAAATGTACTGACACTAGTTCCATTTGTCGCCACCACGTGGCAGCACCAAAATAAGCAAAATTTACTAGACCGATAACGTCTGAACAAATTGTCCGATTTTCGATCCGTAAACGGCATTGGACTCCTTTTTAAAATAGAATTCACGCTACGATGCCGTTTTTTAAAAAATATTTCAAAAAAAAATTAAAATGATTTCTCATAGTTTTGGGAAGAAATTAAAATATGTGGGCTTATAGCGCGATGACGACGTGCTTCCTGAATCGAACGCCGTGTCAATCATGCAAATCGGATGAATAGGAGCGGCGTAAAGTGAAATTTCGGAAAAATACCTAACTTCCCTCCCCCTTCCCGCTCCCCTTGCTTCACCCGACCCCTTCTGGGCCCTCCCTCGACGCGGCCGAACGGCCAAACCCGGCGTGCGGCGCGGGAGGCCGAATTTTCAGACAAGGCAAGCTGGGCAGTCAGTTTAAGCTTTCGTCCCATTCAGTCTCAATATATTTTTCTCCACTTATCAAACTAGTGATGCTGTAACACAACCAAACGGTCTCATATCATCTGTAATAGTCGTATAAAACTATATATCTTGTTCACATATTTCCGTCTGCCTTCGAATACCATCAAAAAGTTATTTGAGGCACTACTCAAAATATCAATTCCGATTTGGAAACTGATTTCAAAAAGAAAATTGAACTAATTGTGTAGATATCACCAATATTCCATGTCCTAACATCTTATTTTACATATATTTTACTTCTAAGATCTTCCGTTATCATTCCATTACCAGAAAGAATAAGCCGAAATTACGCACGAGCTCTTTTATCCTGCGACTCGATTTTTGACCTCAAATCGGCGTTTGTCTCCTTCATAGACTTCACCTGATGAATCTGTTTTCCCAAGTAAAATTTTAAAACTGTTTTCGTACTTTCGTACAAAATTGAAGAAGTGGTAAAATAGCGCGCAGGCGAGATGCATCCTGAATCCAACACTGTAACAAACATTAAAATATAATATTAAGAATCGTGACATGTCCCAGCTTACTTAGTAAGTTATATTGATATAAAATGATTGTGTTATATTTGTATAAACTTGAAGATTGGAATAAGTAATTCCCGGTGCGCCATTTTGATACAAACTACGTAAATGATAATATAAAAGGATGTAGTGTAAATCATTGTATTGTGACTTATATATGTATTTTTTAATGCATTAAATTGTCATGAAAGCAATACAACTTTAATCCTTAGGAACACCGCACTAGAAGAGGAATATCCGTCTATAAGGGGGATAAATTATGTTTTGTTATACAGTTCGGCAACTTTTACATTTCTACATTAAGATACCATTTTTCTAAACATCGTACACGCTTATCAGTAACATTTAATCGGGTAACAATTCAATTTATAAGATTTATATACTACTAGTAAAACGTAGCATACCAGTCACTGATAAACCTCATATTAGGGAATCAGAATGCAAACGTATTAATTCGGCGATCCTCATCTAGGTGTCGAGAATAGGGATGAAACATTGATGTTGATATTTTCAAAACATAGATTTTGTATAGACACATGAACATATTTCGTAAAAAAATGAAACATTTATGAAACCTGATGTTTATTATCGATGTGCTTGATGAGTTGTTGTGAATGAAAAGAACCGATAATCACAATTTTATGAAAAAGTTAAAATATGAAATAATATTGCATTATACCACTGTCAATACATGTGTTCGAATAAAGCGAACGGTGATTGTAACATCCTCATCCAGTAGACTATCTTCAGCCCAAGAAATGACCCCATTTTTCAGGCATTTCCTACGTATGTCCTACCGTACGCAGAGACGCGGCCAACGCAAGCACTCTAGGTGTAAGGTGGTTTCTAAACCAGATTTTTTAAAGATGTTTTAATTTTGAACATTGATATTTGCATTTGTATTACTTGAGCATCATTCCTTCGCTTTTCTTGCTATCCGAAACTGGGAGGGGACGCGCCGATAATTCAGCGAGTTCTTCCCTAATAATGGCAAAATGTACGCATGAAAGACGGGTATCAAACACACTGTTCAGTGCGATGATGTCTATTTGTCGGTTCCAATCCCGGTCAAGCAGCGGCTGTGAGCATCTCTCCTTTCATCTGCAGGTCCCAATTCTTCGCGGGGTCTGAACGCGCAGAGAAATAGTACTAGAACATAGATCGCAAGCCATCCCTTGTTAGACCTATCTGAATATACACAGCAATAGGATGCTAGCAATTTGTTCATTGCTCACTCGGACTCGAACTGCCTTTTTCCTTTTGTTTGTGATATTGTGTATTAGTTATTGAATTGTGCCACTTACACCCTTTTCTTCCGCTTCATTCTATCATTCCAAGCATAATATCCTTTTCTAGAGATTTTGTTCGACTCATAGTATGTCCAAAATATTTTATTTTCCATTTTTTGGCTTTGACTTTTAGAGAAAGTTCTGTTTTCTTTTCAAAATTTTGGCATTTATCTTTTTGCCCTCCCATTGTACGTTTAATATTTTCTTCCGTGCCCATACTTCAAAAGCATCTTCCTTTTTTCGGCCTATCTTAATGTTCAGCTTTTACACCCACACAACAGGATTAGAAATACCATTTTCTCGATTATTTGGATTTTGGTCTTACGCAAGGCTTGATTTCTGAGGAACACGACGGAACCGCGTTGCTGTATCTCGCTGATAATTATTACATTATATTATAAATATATAATTATTTCTATTAAATTAATAAATCTTTTTGAGCGCGTTCCGGGACCTAAAATTTTAGAAATCAATAACTTGATATGCCTGCATATTTTATGATTTGTGTAATTTTCTTTCCGCTGGTTTTTCTAAAATTATTCCTCTCTTTAGTTTTTCTGTACAGTATCCAGAATTTGTTATTGTAATTCATAAGTATTTAACTTCGCCTGCCATGTATATCACTTCTCCGTTGATGTTCAGGCTTCCTTTTTAACCAGTTGACATAAATGTTGTTTTCTTTAAACGCAAGTTCATAGAATATTTAATTTTTATATTAATAATATAGTAGCTATCATTATTACATAATTCAGAATTAAGTACAAATAAAACATCTGCATAATTTTGATGACATAACATTTTGGCGTTTTCTCGAAAAGGAGTAAAGTGGACATGTCACGTTTTGAATGTTTGCTTCTCATTTCGCGCTCCTTTCTATCCAAGCCCAGCGCCGCCAGGGCACGCGCTCAAGTGTAGTCACCCTTCTTAGCTGGAAGCAGAGTCGCACCTCTGGCACACTGCTGTTCTGATAGCGTGACTTTTCTGACCTCTGCAGACATCTCGCCGCGTTCTTCGGCGGGCTGCGTGCTACACAAGGGCAATTCGATATGCCCAAGCGTAGGAAGAGGGCGATGAGCAGTTTTCAGGGGGCGAGAACATTGTGCAGTGACGAAGTGGAGATTATATTTACTAAACAAGAATTAGTGGAATCATTCGCGTTTCGTTAATTATTAGTAACCGAGTATTATATATGAACAAAATAATAATTCAAACTATAAATAACAATTATAAAAGTACATTAGTTTAATAAACAGTTTGTGAGATATTATTAACTAAAATAACTTATTTAGTTGACATTTATGGATGGTAAGCTATTGTTTTTCATTGAAAATACAGGAATAATACCCTTATAACCTTTATGGACGTCCATACCGTTATAGACGTCCTATAGAGGTATTTTACCGGTATAAAAGAACATAGGTATTTGAAAAAGGTATGTAAAATACCGGTATTTTACCGGTAGCTAATACCTTTTTGGTCCCTGCCTATTCCTCATTGCCAGTTTACACTCCCTGGTCATATTTCGAATGACCCGGAACATTTCTTTAGGTCTCCTTTTGTTGTTATGTTCTTCCACTTCTTGGCATTTTTCTTTTTTTATTTATTTACTTAACGTCAAAAAACAGTTAAAAACTGCGTATGACGTGCTATATTTCTTGAAGAAACTTTCGTTAATCTTGTCTTGGTCTACGCTGGAATACCCTGCTGAGTTCTCTGACTTGTATCCTTTGCTTTCTTAGCGGAGAAATATAATACTTGAAAAGAACGAAACATTAGGATTTTATTACTATTATTATTATTATTATTTAATACTAATAATTATTAATAAGAATAATATTATTAATTAATAATAATAATAATAATAATAATAATAATAATAATAATAATAATAATAATAATAATAATCACGCGAATGGAGAGGAATCGAAGGTAATGTGTAAATACTCGTACTATATAATCCTTCGAATCTTCACTTCGATGACTGAATTTCTAAGATTTATAACAATTGTGAGACTCCATCTTCATATTTCACGGTGAAAATCTTGAAATATCTCTACAGGTCTGATTCAGTTTGCCCATTGTGAAACCATGGAGCAGGTTGTTACTCTAGGCACCGGACCCCAGGCTGCAGGCCGCCGGGTTTGGCCGTTCGGCCGCGTCGAGGGAATCCCCACAAGGTTCGGGTGACAACTGGGGGGGTCAGGTATTTTTTCCGAAATTTCACTTTACGCCGCTCCTATTCATCCGATTTGCATGATTGACACGGCGTTGGATTCAGGAAGCACGTCGTCATCGCGCTATAAGCCCACATTTTTTAATTTCTTCCCATAACTATGAGAAATCATTTTAAATTTTGTTTGGAAATATTTTTTTAAAACAACGGCATCGTAGCGTGAATTCTATTTTAAAAAGGAGTCCAATGCCGTTTACAGATCGAAAATCGGACAATTTGTTCAGACGTGATCGATCTAGTAAATTCCGTGTGATAGTGCTGCGATCTATTGATTTTTCTTATAAGTATTTTTCGGTGCATTTAGCCTTAAGGAGTAGCCGCCTCTGATCCTACTTCTATGTCAACTATTTTCCTAATTTCCTTCCTACGTACTAACAATGAGGACAGATGCGTATTTACGGTATGGACGACATTGGCACGTATCATGGACGCGACTCAAAGGGGCGCTATTTAGAGTACACATGCTAAAACAAATAACAAGAATCCTAATTTGAAGTATCCCGACAGGGGCGGAAATTCAATGCTTGCCATGAGCGCCTGAATACCTAGATACACTTTTGAATATGTACCTGAAAATATTCAGTGATCACTGATTGCAAATCCGGTATACTAACACATGGTCGTTAGGATAAAAATGAAAAAATGAACTTGTAACAATGCAACGTTCGTCGATAGATAAACCGGGTGTGGTGGCTCAAGGGATCAACTCATGTCACTGCGGTGCCTCTGACCGGGAGATCCTAGGTTCGAGTCCCGATAGTGACAGGATTTTCGAGAGTGACAAGATAGCTAGCTATAGTTCGAATTCAGTCGCTGTCTGGAGGAGCTTGGGTACTTCGCTGGCAGTCACCAGGCAAATGCCGGAGCAGAGCCCTAACAAACGGGCCACGGACCGCGCGCGATCTTTCCTACTCTTCCTTGTCCTATCTCATTACCTACACATTCACTTACATGCACTGCACTGCCACACAAGCCATTCGGGAGCTTAGAGTTGCAGAGTTGCCCGCTGGTGGGAGATACCTAGTTGGGGAAAATATCTACAAGGTATCTCCCACCAGTCGACTAGTAGCCGACGAATAGGTCGGTGCCAAATCTCACCGTCCAGCGAGGAAAGATCACCGCCACCTCCCGAGGTAAAACATACACTACACTTACGAGACATGATGACTTTAGTAGTTGCGCCTGGATTCACAAATCACTCAATTGTTAAATCGTACAGCAAGGAACCGTATACCAAAAGAAATACCAGAGCAAAATTGTTAAAATACAGACGGGAAAAATCACAACAAACATGAACGAAAATCAAGCACAAAGCAAAAGCGCTTGGGAAGCACAAAGATAAAGCGATTGGGACGAGCTTGATGTGCTTTACCCAATGATGTTTATATTCACCCACACTTTCATACTCACGGAGAACATATACATCATTGGCGCCATCGGAAAAGTAAGGCCCGCAACAGACTACACCGAGGAATGCGTTGCGAGAAATGTGCGACTTGAAATGTGGAAAATTGAAACAAGGGACACTTACCGACTCTCACACACTAGAAAGAGTTCCTCGCTCGAGTCGGTTAGCGAGCGAGTTTTCTCGGACACATTTCTACTCCTTCATTTTTTATATGACATTTAGGCCTTCGCTACAGCAGGAAAACACTAAACAGTGCCTAGAACTGAGTGAGGTTGTAATATTTAGCAGTGAAATACACGATAAACAACCAGTTTTTTAATCGTTCGGTGCATTGTTCGGTTCATGTATCTTTTCTCTTTAAACGGGAATGAACAAGAAAAAACTTGTATGAAATATATTCTTAGTTGAATGAAAGCCGTTCATAATGAGCAATATAAAATAAAAAAAATTGAAGCAAAACACTTGGAGTATTTGGAAATAATTTAATTAATTCATTATTTTCTTAATTTGTATTTATTATTTATGAATGAATTTATTAATTGTAAATTTTATTCTGAATTAGTTGATTGTTCACAATTTATTCATAATTCAACCAATAAATACAGTAAAATAGAGGAGAGGGAGAATTACGGAGCTCAAGAAAATATGCACAGATTGCACTCCTCGTCACATACGTTCCAGTGTTTTACGTTAAATAATGATTTGCATGCAATGCAGTAATGTATTTCCCTTTAGGCAATTCGAACTAGTCAAACAGTTGGTTTACCATTATTGTAACAAAACAAGAATTTCACGGGTTAAAGTTACACAAGAGCATTTAATAAAACAAGAAATGGGATTCGTAGGTGATCTCATTGCTAACTGCTGTCCTACTCTCGGCTTGTAGCGCATAAAGGCATTTCAAGACATCGAATAACCTATTTTTAGTGTGTGGACGCCGGCCTCCATCCACATTTATCGTCGCACATTTCTGGCAACGCATTTCTCGGTGGTCTGTTGCGGGCCTAAGTGAATTCCCGCCTGAGTATAATGTGTGGCGCTTGCACGAGGCCAATCCAGATTTATCTATCATCCATGACTGTCATACAATGCCAAAGAGTATAACCATGCGGCAAAGAACAGGGATCTTCGTGCATATACTCTCGTATATATATTCTCTGTCTTCGTGCAGAAGCAGATGGCATCAGACAGTCGGATTGTGTTGTTGGGAGTGATCCAAATCCGGCGTGTCTAACTAGGCGTGCAACGTGTGAGATGGAGAAGGTGGCTTTTTTATTAAGCATATGGACGAAATAAATATGCGTTTACGTGACTCTAACCTCCCTGTTACGAATCAACCGAAGAAATACGTGATTAGATAGTTAAATTTTTATTCTTAGAAGTGAGGTGAGTGAAATTATGGGTGAAGATTAAGTTATCTTCAGGTTATGTTTGTTATTGTCCGTCATGAGGGCGCTCAGTGGGTGTGTCAGAATATGAATTGAGTTGTGTAGTTTAATACCCCAAATATAACTTTTTATAACATTTTGATGTGATGTATAAAAGCTAATAAAAGGTTTTAGTGGAATCATTTTTTCTACCTTTTTAACAAGCTGGTTTGAGATCGAAATAACCCTAAGCCTGATTTCAGTATTGTAGAAATAATTCCCTTAAAGAAAAATCTCTTTTCTTTGTAATCTTTCAGGTTTTGAAATGGCTGTCTGTGATGTATTTGGTTTTGTAACATAGCCATGCGATGAATGTATTCCTGAGACAAACTGTGTTTGATGTACATGTCTGGCACATTTCTGTGATAGGAGCACAGTAATCATGTATCTTGATCTTTCTGTGCTTGAAACAGATTTTGGTATTTAACTGATTTTGTTACCAACCTCTATTTTAGTGTTGAAAGATAAATAGGTTTTTTTGTTGTATTTTTTTGTTTTGATTGTAATAAATTAGTCCACTGATATCTGCATATTCACAAAAACAAAGTGACATAATAGAAATATAAATAAATTGATGTATTTGATTTTGAGACGACAACTCAACTTACAGGATGCCTTGGTACTTTTGCATGTAAACTTAAGACTAAAGAACCCGGGGAGGGATTGTTTCCTGTCTGCAGAGAAGTTCAGGAGCTATCTCGTGGTTCTACCATATTGTGGAGTATGTATTTGGCCCATTTATTCTAATTTAAATATATTCTCTATTGGTTTTATGTAGATTGAAGGTTGTTTTTTTTTAATTTAATTTTTTTTTAAAAATAAATAAAACTTCAGTGAGAGTTGATGTTTCCTGTTGGTCAGCTTGGGTGATTTTATGGAATAATTAACTTTACTCTAAGAGTTCTTAAAATTCATATGCATGAAAAATTATTTTCTCGTAAAAATCTTACTTATCTAAAAATGAACAAAATAGAATGTTAAATTTATAATATTTATTTTGATACATTTCTGAACATTGTTTTTAAGGTGTATTTGTTTCGAATGTAGGTCACTAGAAAATTGCAGATGGCATGTGGAATTCAAGATGACATAAGTGTCGTTATGCATAATGGTGATGGGGAAACAGTTCAGCCTTCTTCAAACCATCTAGAAAATAATCCTATTGCCATAAAAAGGAAAATTAATCCTAAAGAAGAACTAAAACCAAATATTCCTGTTAGAAGAAAAGCAGTTGGCAGTAGTGAATTAGAAAATTTCAACTCGTCTGTGGAGCCAAGGAGAGAGAAACTTCTTGGTCATTTTAAAAAACATGTATGTAATAGTTTTATTTATACAGTACTGTGCTCAGTCCAAGTTAATTAATTGAGTTTGCAGTGATGTGAAATGTAAGCAACTGTACTACTCGCACAACTTTTCTTGACTGATGGATTGAAGAAATGCGGGCAGAGTGGGGGTATTAGTTACAAAGTCGACCCCTAAAGTATTTACAGTAATGCTAACCTCTGGAAAATCAAAGTCAACCTGCTGTGTGCGGCCAGGACATCATTCTGGGTTGGTGACAGCAGAGACACTAGATAAGAGTTTTAGGTGCCTCCCTTGAAGGACCTGGACCTGCCTCAGCCATTTCTTTAGATAATGATAATAAAACTGAACAGAAGTTCTCGACTATGAAGGCAACTGGCTTTGACTAGCTTCTGTTTCGCCCCAACGAAGTTTTAATGCTTGGAATGTTGTCATCAGTGGTCATTGCGAGCTTTTTCCTTCAACTGTTTATTGCTCAAGGGAGGGGGAAGCAAGGTCATCGTTCAAGAAAAGTTGAATGAGTAGTATGTGCAATTTAATCAATATGTTGTTGTTTTCAAATTGACAAAATTTGTCCTTAACTATTGCTTTGTATTCCCCAAGGGCAGTAATTTTACTAAGTATTTGGAGGAAAGAACTATCATTTGAGATGTCTAGTTTGAAAGCAGATGATTAAAAAAAGTATGATAATGGAAGTTTTGTTCGTATTATGTATTGAATGCCTTATGAATGCAAAAATGCCCCATGGATTTAATCAATTGATTATGATGCCTTATTTTATGAGGCAAGGCCTGCTCTTTTGCCTGACCATGCAAATTTCGCTGTGCTCCTTTTGTTAACTAGCAGAAAAAGAAGGTATCGCTAGGGCAATGAAACGGGTGATTTAATTTTAGCTTAGAGGCTTCTTTTAGCCTTGATCTTTTACATGCAGTAAATCTACAGTACGGGACAGCTGACTTTACTTCCCCTCTGAAGGAAGGCTTTCAAAGGATTTTTGCTCTTAACAATCCCTGGTTTCAATCAGGTTTGAACCCATGAACCTGTGGTATATCAGTACAGTACGCTAACTGTCATGTCATCGTAGCCACTAATAGTCAATTTTGCCCTGAGAAAATGAATCTCTATTGCAAAAATGGCCATCTGTGTGTTTGTGCAAATTACAGTACTGACTTTCACTTTCCTCCAGGAAAAGTTTTTTACCTGGAAAGCGATGACTGAGATTGGGATTAGAGAAACTCAATACCATTCTTATTTACAGTCAGTAAGCAACAAACCTTTCAAATTTCCTTCAAAAAGATTTTTACTGTTAGATTAACAAGGTAGCAAATCAGTTTTACTCTGGGATAAACGAAATTACCAAAAAGATTGTAAAAACTTGTAAAAAAGGGGAGAAGAGTTAAGTGAAGAATCCAAATATAGTTTGTCCTGAAAAAAGGGTAAGCAATTTGAAACTAAGAGATGTTGAATCTTTCCTGTGTAAACATTGTATTTGACAGGTGAAATGAGTAAGTTGATATTTAACAATTCTTTTTGATACTAGCAACAAATACCAATAATTCAAATGAGGATGCATGTGAACTCTTAGGAGAAATAAATTTGTTGTAACAAAACTATATCTGTTGGTATTTAAGATGATCAAAGAGCAGACAACTAGTATTTTCATTAACATTTATTTAAATCATAAATCTTTATTAAAACATGACTAACTCACAAGCCCGGTCACATTTTAAAACATGACTAACCTTCACAAGGTTTTGTCACTGGTCGTTAACATTACTAAGTGAAATATGTTAAAATCTGATGAGATGCAACATGTATACATATAACATTTCTTCCATGTAACAAAGATGGTTTTAAAAAACCTTGCAATATTTTTAAATTGAAGAAAAATGTAAATTTATTATGTGAGCTTACAATACAAGTAGAAGAGGAAACTTACTGATATGGTAATATAAAATTGAACCAAATAATAGATATCCATTTGATAATCAAAAGGTCTAAGACAAATGCATAAGAAACTGAAGGTTAAAATGAGCAGTGTAGGATATGGAAAAACGGAACTACTACATATTGATAACACACACTCTGATGTCTGAGGTTAAAATTCAATTTAAAGATATTTTTTAATGATTTTTAAGACTGTCTTTTTAATCTAGGACATGTTTTATGTGAATACATGTTACGTCTTTTCAGATTTTAACACGTTTCTCTTGATGTGAGCAACCACTTATGAAAAGTGAAGATAGTCCTGTTTTTAAACTTTAATAAATGCTATTGAAAATCCTGGTTATCAGTTCTTTGATTATCTTTAATACCAATTTATATTAGACAATCATCTCGGTTAGTTATAACTTTAGCTCCCAGACTTTTAGATTACAAAAAAGAATTATGTGAATAATAACCAAATCCCATCCACGTGATTCTTGTAAGCCTCTCTTTATTAATCTAAGAATTTTACCATTGCCTTGTCTGTTGAGTTATGTGGTTCTGTGGTTTGTGTCCAAAATGACTTGCTTAAGGGGGGGAATATATTTTCAGAAAATGCCGATATCTAGAACTATAACTAGGTGGCGGATTTTAATGAAATGTCATTTTTTTCTTTCTTTTCACTTTAGAACAATGTTGTTTAGTGTAGAAATTCATTTTATGTTATGACAAAAGGAAATGACCAATTTTTATAGGTCATTATTTTGCATTTTTTGTCGATTTCAACTAATAAGTCGTTTTATTTTTACCTTTTTCAGTCGTTTTTAGTGCATTTTTTGCTGATTTTATTGTCCTTGTTAATGGTACTTGCTTCAGATATTTAAGAGATGCAACAAATATTCTTCACAGAATTACTCAGTAGCCTATTTGATTTGTTCAGAAAGTTCAGTTCATTTGTTCAGGGCTCAGAAATGGTTTTGTCAGCCGTAGTGAGTATGTAATTCTTGTGAAATATCAGCGTCATTACCGGTTTGGTAGATTTCAGGGTAACTCTAGACAGATTTTCTGGTAAAGAACAGTCCAAACCAAATGTTTGCAAGCTGAGTTCACTCAAACGTATGGAAAAAGCCTCGATTCCATCAGTGATGTATCCAGCAGCTTGTATTGTTCATCCAAACCGGTTTTGATAAGATTTTTTTTACGTCATTTTCTTTGGTTTTAGGGCATTTTTAAAGCATTTTAAGAGCATTTTATTGATCGTTTTTGAGAATGTTTTAGGTCATCAAAATCCACCCCTTAACTATAACACTCAACGTAATAATCATATTCATCAAGTGACAGTATCAACTGTTCATTATAAAAAATCACATACAATACGTGTACATTATTTTACAACACTTTACCAGTGGACATTAAATGATTAAATTCAATAGAAAAGTTTAAATCCCAAGTGAAATAGTTTCTGCTACATAACGGGTCCTATAAAATTAGAAACTATACAGAGCATCAAAGGGAAAGTAACATTAATTTAAACAGTGATATTTAATGTATTATTTACCATTTGGACTGTATAATTCTAAACAACATGTAACAAGTATTGTACCACAGCTTCTGGGTCAATGACTCCTATCTTGATCAGGTTTTTTGTCCAGTTTCCCTGATCCTGTGAGCAAATGCTAAGAGGCCCCTTGTTTTGCTTCTGGACATAATGTAACTTAATTATCTGTGCAAGTCTTCTAGAATTCAGTAGGAAATACAGTTATTTAAATTATTGTTCTCCATGTTGTTGTGGCAGGAAGTATTATTCCTTGATGAAGGACATGATGAGGGATAAGAGCCCAAATTTATTGCTGATTTACCCTTGAAAATAGATTTTATTAAATCGCAGCGAATACTTTTGTTAACAATCCTGGCTAAAAACGCTCATTTTCTTTCTGTATTCAAAATTCAAGTAATATATGGCGTAGGATAGGGATCACAGAATTTTGAAAACTTGCACCGAATTCATTTCACCCTATAGCACGTCACACACAGTTTCTAACTGTTTTTGACGTAAAATAAATATATAAATAAATAAATAAATAGTTAGTTTAGAAAATAAATTCATTCTTTAGCATGCTTGTTCTTTAATCAGCATGGTTTTTTAAACAAATATTGTTTAACTCATGGAAGTTCTGAAGTTAATATATATGTCTCTTACTTGATTATTCTTTAAGTAATGTATTATCGTGACTGTTTTAATTTCTGCTCAAAACACTGAAATTTAACATTTTTGTTATCTGTATATTATTTTTATTATATTGGTTTCTGTTGCAAAACTGCCAATCTTCAAATTTAAATTTGATATATTTCCAATAATTATATTACTACACATCCACATTTTCCTTTGCTTATAGTTGTTTAGGATATTGAAAGTAGTTTATTTAGTTATATTTTTGCCTTCCTGAAAATGTTGATCGTTTGGAGATTGCTCATTTGCAACTAGATGCAACTACATCAACTCCTCATTTGTGGGATTGTCTTGCATCTGAAAGTTGCAACAGCAGTTTGGTCAGTCCTCAAAAGAAGTAGTAATGTTGTGAAGATGGGGGCTAATCCATTGTAATTGCTAAGAAATTGTAATTGAATTTTTTTTCACCTCTTTCCATTCTTCTATTTTGTACATTCTCTGTTCATACATTGTTAGAAAAAAATTGAATGTGGTTCTTGGCTTTAAAAAAAGAAATTAAGTGGAATGTGGACTTATCTTGCATTGTTTATAATATGCTGTGTATTTTCAGTTTCTTACAAGGTGTGAAGATGAAGATGGAGCCGAGGCTGATGTTCAAGTTCCTCCTCAACAGCTTTTGGAACCGGTTATTCCACCGACAGAGAGATTTGGATTGGACTTAACACCAACTTTACAGTATGTAGTTTAGTTTTGTAATTACAAAATTAAAGATTTGATTACGCTACTAACCTACATCAATTGTGGAGTTGCATGCAAGAATGACTTAACCCAGGCTAAACTGTTTTTTTGTTTCTTGGCTTGTGGTCTTATTTAGGATTCTATGTTTATGAATAACTAATAGAGTTAAAATGAAGGACACTACAATACGTAAGAAAGCAGAGAAATGCAGAGATTGTGCGGAAGTGCTTTGCCCTTCAATCTGCTTATATTGTTTGTGAAATGCTCCCATGCTAATTTGTTGCATTGGTTATATTCAATCTTTGTATTTCATTACTGTTACATTAACTCAAATTTTTAGGGTTGTTTTTTTATTGTATTGTTTATATCGTAGTGATCATTATTAAATTGGACTAAATGATGAGTGAAGAAGAAGAAACTTACCCTTAAAACTCAATTTCAATCCAATTCAACTTTGTATAATTTTCTTCTATAAAATATTATCAGAAATAAAAATATATTATCAGAATGTTAGAGGGCTTTGCACTAAAATTAAGGACATTGAGAAATATGGCTATATTTTAGATAACTATGATGTTATTGTCTTCACTGAAACATGGCTAGTCCCAGGGATTTTAAGCTCAGATTTTTTTTTTGAAAAACTTTATTGAATATAGAAATGACCGAAATGAGAATAATAGCATTTATTGTAGAGGAGGTGGTGTTCTTATCGGTATTAAAAATGTATATCGTGGGATGAAAATTGAATGTTCTGACGATGTAGAACATTTGTTTATTCACCTGTGTTCTAACAACTTTGATATCATGATTGGTATGGTTTATTTTCTGCCACTCACTGGTGAAGATGTTTATCTCATCCAGCATCAATTGAATCTTCGTTTTTGGAATATCCTAACTCAAAGTGGATAATTTTTGGCGATTATAATCTTCCTCGTGCAAGTTTTCCTAGATTTGATACTGATACCATTCTACATGAGAAATCCTCTGCAAATACATTAGCTGATACTGTTAGTTTTTTAAATTTGTTTCAAAATAATGTAATTGTAAATGATAAAGAAGGACTGTTGGATCTTATATTTTCTGATATTGAACATTTCTCTGTAACCTGTTCGGTTGAGACTGTTGTATCACCAGATGAATATCATCTGCCTTACAGCATTTGTTGTGCTCTTCAAGCGAACTGCATTGTAGAAACTTTTTGAGGAATGGAGATATGATTACTCTGCGGCAGACTATGGTTCGATTGTGCAATTTTTATGTGATATCTATTCCAGACTTGGTACGTTAGATGGTGATGTTAACACATTAGTGTCTTTATTTTATTATTATTTGTATAATTGTCTAGATCTTTATGTACCTAAGAAAAGAATTGTAAAATCTTCATTTCCAACATGGTATGTGAACTGAAGAACACAATAATAGACAAGAAATCTACTCATGTTGATTATAAGTGATTTAACTCTCCTATAATGTATACGAGATTTTGTAGACTTAGAACAATTTGTTAAAGCTTTGTGAGGAGAGATTTTGCAAGATATAATGCGAATTTAATGAGATATACCACAGCGGATCAGAGAAATTTTTGGAAGTATGTTAATTCTGAAACAGAGTGTAAGGGCCTTCCTAATATTATGCATTGCGATTCATCAGTATTTAATGATAGCATATCCATCGTGGAAGGTTTTCTGAAATATTTTTCATCTTTTTATAAGAAAGCTGATACCACTTTTTATGAAAGACCAGTTGAGATATCTGAGCCACCTCTGGCGCTGAATGGTATAGAAATTAATGTAGCTGACATTTTATGTAAAATTGAAGGATTGGATTCTGGGAGCTCTGTAGGTCCAGATGGCATTCCATCTATTCTGTTGAAAAACTGTGGTTTCATTTTTGCACAAATTCTAGGACTGTTATTTGAAGATCTTTGACAGAGGGTATAAGTCTTTGTTTATAGTACCTATTTCAGTCTGGATACAGAAATGACATGAAGAATTACAGACCAATTTCTATCCTGAGTGTCATCCCTAAACTGTTTGAATCCTTGCTTGTGGACAGAATTGGAGTTGTTGTCTATCCACATCTTTCTGATAGACAATTTGGTTTTATGCCAGGTAGAAATATTGAAGCAAATTTGTCCTATTACTCTTGCTACATATTGGAAGCTATGGAAAAAAACCCATCAGGTTGACTGTATCTATACCAATTTTGGCAAGACTTTTGACTCTGTAAACTGTAATATTTTCCTTATTAAACTCGAGTGGTTGGGGGTCACTGGACCATTACTCAAGTGGTTTCGGAGCTACCTGTATCATCGTGTTCAAATGTTATCTTATAAGACTAATGTTTCTAGTCCAATTGAGGCATCTTCAGGGGTCACACTTCGGTCTTCTTTTATTTAGCATTTTTATCAACATCTATGATAGTTTATTGAATGTGGAGTATTTGCTTTTTGTGGATGATCTAAAGATTTTTTTAAAAATCCAATTCAATGATGACAAAGTGAGATTGCAAGACACCCTAAATGCCTTGTATGCGTGGTGCATGGGAAATGATCTCTTCCTGAACATAGATAAATGTAAATCAATAACTTTTTCAAGATCTAGATCAAACAAGGCCTTTGAATATGTGATGAATTTCACACCACTTGATAGAGTTAACACTCATAAAGATTGGGAATGATTTTTGATTCTCAGATGACTTACGGATCACATTCAGCACACAATATCCAGATCTAACCAAGTCTTGGGATTTGTGAAGAGAATCTGCTGAGATTGCATTCAGTGGAGGTCCTGAGATCACTTTATCTTAGATTTTTGATTCTTTTATTCACTTACAGATTTGATTCATTTCTTACAGAAGCTTGAAATATTTTAACTGATGCAATATCTTACTGGATGTGGATTTCCATTTTCTTTTCGGTTGGGACTACCTTCTGGGTTTGCCTAACCCCCTTCTTGACTGACATCTTATCGGTGCCTGAGAGGCTTTACAGGGATTTCTGCTGACGCTACTGCTTTTCAGGGAGCTCTTCCCAGTGAGGAGCTTCTCATTCTCCCCAATCATCATGCCGAGGTAGCCGTTAGGTCCATGTTGACCCTGTACCTTTGTTTGTGCCCGAGAGCCTGTGAGTTCATTTCAATGCTTGAATCGTTATTGTGGGTGTATTCAATTCTCTTCAATGATATTTTATTTTAAGTGGTGAGACTTTGAACATCGGGCTTTTTCGCACTTAAAAATCCACATCTTTAATCCGTCTTGTACAGGTTTCCGGCTTTTTCAGATTTGCAATAAAAACTGTCCATTCAGAAAACGCAATTTTTGAAGATGGAATAGGTTGTATGAATAGTTGATCTCACCTAAAAACTAGGTTTCAAAAAAACGAAGACATCCGAGGAGAGACAAAGAAAATGACATACAGGAAAGCAAAATGAAGTCTAATGATACAAATAACTCCATAAAAAGTTAAAAAATATATTATTTTCTTCAATATTTGTAGAAACGGATGAATTCATCTGATGATTTAGGCTTTGGCTATTTGCCTAGGTCCTCGTGGGTATTGTGACCATTACCTATCGAGATATTCTTTTAACCATTCATTTTTTATTTTGTCTTTGTTTTAAGGTGTCGCACATGTTGGTTTTCCTCTGTATCAAAACCTTGACAGAAGTGTTGCTTTGTTCTTGTGCTTCAATTAGACTAATTTTCTCGCAAAGAGTTATCGTTTTCAATTTGCTGCCTAACATCATAAACACTTGATTAACACAATACCTGCAACTCATTAATCTGAACAACAGTAGACATTTAGAACCACTGAACCCAAAGAACAGATTACAAGAATTGTAGAAGGATCTCTCTTCTTCCTTCACGCAGTCTTGTGAGGATCAGTGCTATTACATATTATCAGTGACTTTCACACGAGGGGGAAACAACTTTCAGATGAAGGTAGCTGAGGAAGCGAATGGACGAGCAACAGCTCTGATTGTCTCTTGGTACAATGTTGCGACACTTACAAGTGAAGTTTAAAACAAAATTTCTTATCTGTCTCATTCAGAATTTTTAAAATCCCTTTCTCTTTCCTGTTTGGGCTTATCCAGTGTACTTTCCATTGGAAAATAGTCTGTTTTGAGACTGTTTCGGCGAAGGCAGGTTTCCGCCTTAGATAGGATTTACTGTATACGATTTTTACTAGAATAATTTGCTTATTCATAATTTGTGAACTTCAAGTAATTTGTATTGTTCATGGAATGCTATGTCATTGTTTGGTGCCTGGGTGAAACCAATCCACCTCAAATCAGTATTACTCAGTATGAATCATTTTTCAACTTGACCAAAAAATTTTTTGTTTGGCTTGTTTGAAATTGAATAAATACAAAATCAGAAGTCCATTCTCATGACTTTTCTTCATTTTAGAGAAATCTTCCATTTCCGAATTTGTCTTCTGTTTGTGTAGTAGTACGGCGATGGACCGCAAAACATCATTTTTGTTTTGTTTTTAGGGTACTTTACATAAAGGCTCAACGTTTTCAAAATTTTCTGAAATTCAGAAAATTCTCATATAAAAGTTCCAAATTGTTTGGAGCATCTTCTTACAACCATAATATTGAAGATTTATTCCCTTAATAAAAGGTACTCTTCAAAGACTGGTCTTAAAAGAAGGTGATTTCTTGAAAATAAGAGTTGTATATAGGCAATTGTTAAATATTTGTCTCAAAAATGGCTCTAAATTTTATCTTTAAATTTTTTCTTTGGATAGAGCAAAGGATGCTGAAAAAATTGTGGTAGGTTACTTTTTCAACAGAATCCTATTTTTGAATATTGCAATAATGTACATAGCAAAAGTACAATATTAATGATAGAATGATTCTTAATGAAACCTATTCTTTAAAATTCGATCTTGAGATAATGTAAATGAAAATATCAGAATTTAAAAAAATTGCAAATACAGACATTTAACTTTTTTTTTTACATCAGGAAAGTTGATAATTGCTTTGAGACTGGTGGTGTAGAAGTAACTTGATTTTGAGTTCAGTTTCTAGCATGGAGAAAATCTTGTTGCCGATTTTAAACACTTTTGCTGGTTAATGTAGCATTATAATATTGTGTAGCATTTACAAATGTAAGAAAGTATGTGCTGTTGTAGCATTACTAATTTCCTTAAACCAGTAACGCCCAGCTTCCTCATTTGAGGACACACCTTTCTAGTCAAAACTAGATTTGCTTGTTTTGCAATAATTTGCAAAATTGATTTTGCCTCTTGAAGAATTTGATTTCTTCAATAGATGTAGACATCATAAATGAAACACAAGCAAGTTTTTTTCATTCCTAATTGCCAGATGTTAATTTAGCCAAAACCGCAAAGGCTGGCCAGGACATATTAATGACTTGTGTTGGTTTGAATCTTTATCTAAAACTGTGCTTAGCTGCTGTATGCCTTTTGTTAAGTCAGACGGAACTGCTGGTGTAAAGCAAATGGTGGTTAGTCTGCACTGAAATCTGATGGGGCATATGCAGCTGAGTTCTTACGGTTTTGCAACTTTTAATAGATAAAAATGCTCATATTCCCAGTTGTTGGCACTTTGGAGTGCTCTAGTAATATAGTTTAGAAACACAACAATGGATTATCACAAAATGACTGATCACTGATCAGATGATATCACACAATGACTGAACACTGACAGATGTGACGACAATGGGCGAGCGCTTGGCACACAAAATTAATTTGGGCATTAATGGGTAAATGAAATCTGTTTTAATTGTGTGTAATTAGTCTATAATTAATTAATCTGTGTAATTAACTGTTTTTGCAACTTTTGTGATAATCCATTGTTGTGTTCCTAAACTATGCTACTAGAGCACTCCAAAGCGCCAACAACTGGGAATATGAGCATTTTTTTCTATTAAAAGTTGCGAAACTGTAAAAAAAAATTAGATAAAAAAAGGTTATGTACAATTTTTGGGAAAAAACAAGTACTTTTTGCAAAATCTCCCAGTATGAGTCAAGTATGTTTATGGTGAGCAAAAAGAAACATTGTGTTTATAGCTGTGTCAATGTACTAAAGCTGTTCAATATGGCGGCTGCACATAATCCCTTTCTAGAGCCTTGATTCTACACATTTGTTGTCCATATCTGGTCTCCTGTTCATTGTTTTTAAGTCAATTCATGTACTTACTTACTTTGTTATATGCTGGCAAACTTTTCTTTTACAGGAATGTTGTATCAACTGTGAATATGGGATGCACTTTAGATTTACAAAAAATTACATTTTGCACACGAATGTCTGAATACAACCCAGCACGCTTTTCAGGAGTGGTTATGAGAATACGTGAACCTCATACTACAGCACTAATATTTCGATCTGGCAAAATGGTTGTAACTGGTGCCAAAACAGAAGGGGAAGCCCATTTAGCATCTCGAAAATATGCAAGAATTATTCAAAAATTAGGTTTCAGCGTAAGTTGCCCTACAATTTCTACTTTTGCACTGTGCATTATTTTATAGATTTTCTTACTTATTAATTTTTTTCCTTACCTAATTTCTGAAATCGACATGTTGAACTTCAAACAAATTATTGTTTGTTTGAAGATTTATCAGTTGTAGCAAAGCAAATTTATGCAACTAACATTATTTGTTTTACTGAAGGTTTATCATACGAGTAAAAAATATCTCATTCCAGAATATGATTCTTAAACAGATATTTTATATGAAAGTCATTGGAAGTATAAACAATTTTTTTCCATTGTGTTTGTTAGAAATAGGGATCATTAGTATTGTATTTACATTTCCTTATTTCTTTGAAACTGTGGTTTTATAATATATATTGTGTTACTTAAATTTTATTGAGTTGGGCATTATGTATGTATTAGTTTGGTTAGTACCAATGAAAGAGTTGGCAGTGGATTTGTCAGTGTATGTGAGGTTTGTGCTTGTTTAAATTGAAAGGTTTTCAAGGCTTTGGTATTTCTTCCTTCATGCACAGATTTCCTGGGATTTTAAGTATGAAACCTTAATGCAATATTTCTCCAACCTTTTTTGCATAATTTTAACTACTTATTGGTACCGAGAGTCATTGCAGTGCATACTTATCCTTATATTGCCAAGAATCAATGAAAAATGATGTGTCATTCACAACAAATGTGCCATGCCTGAACAATTTCGATAGCAGCTTTATATGTGCTTTTAAATTCTATTTTCAACAACAGATAGAGTAGCATCCCTTTTTAGTTGGTTGTTTTTTAACTCCTAGTTTTAAATGGAACATGTGTTTTTATAGTGCGTTTGAAAGGTATTTTAGACAGCTGTGCATGCTCAGTTGAGCACAAACCAATTGCTATGAAATAAAATTTCGATGGCAGTTGCTATGAAATAAAATTTCATATTTTTAATCAATATTATTGCCATTTGTGAACCAGAGTTTATATAGCAATAGAAGTTTCTGGTTTTACATCATTGGATGACATTGTGTCCTAACTTGATATTTTAGAATTTAATTTTTAAAACCAGAACTGAAGATTGGGAAAAGCATCGAGCATGTCTCTTTAAATACTATAAAATGTATTATTCCAATGTTTGCAATAGAAAATACAACATTCTCATTGTTATGTTGCGACTATCGTTCCCTCATTCTTCCAACATTATAATGTAAAATAAATGTGGATTTTGTTTACGTAATTCAATTTTACACTAAATATGTAAGTGAAAAGAGTAGTATGGGGGTTAACATCTTTCTTCACTGCCAACACCTTAGGTCCAGAGTGAGGAGACGCCACTGATAAGAACAAGAAATATTATAGAAAATTTATCAGTGGTAAATTTTACTGTAGACGCCAATTTTTACAATTCTGGGACGTGTACTTATCAGTTGAAATTTCTGGTGGTGACCCTACTCTTACCGGTACAAACAGGAAGTTATGACATCTGAGAACAATAAGAGATGTTCTGAGAAGGAGGGTGTTCTGAAAAGTGTTTATGACGTTTGCCACTTTGTCTGCCTCCCAAATTTCCCCTTCTGCACTGGTATGGTCCCATAGTGGGGAACAGTGGCCTTATCATCCTGTCATCCATTTCGATTTTTTTGTTAAGTTCGTTCTGCTGCCAATTTCATTCTATTTGTCCTGTCGCCAATTTCATTTTTTTCGTCCTTTCATCCCGTCATTTCTGTCAATTCCATCCAGTTCTTCCAGTTTGTCCCCTCTGGACTTTCTCCCATTTCGTCTTGTCGGCCTTTCTTCCATTTCATTTTTGTCCCTTCAGATATTTCGTCCTTTCCATCCATTTCGTTCTGGCGTCCACCCTTTCTGTCCATTGCGTCCTGTTGTCTTTTCTTCCATTTCATTTCAGACCTTTCTTCCATTTTGTCCTGTGGTTGATTTCTTTCTGTCATCCTTTCCGTCCTTTGCATACTCACATGATACGGCTACCCATATGTATGTGGGTGGGTTGGTCCCGCGCTTTTCTGTGATGGTTGAGCGGGCAGGTTGACGGGTCTGTGGATATTTAGAGCTCTACTATTTTCATCTAGTAACACCTGCGCAAACTAATAAAATACAATTTATTGCAAGTTACATGAAGCGAACCAGCAGAAATAAGTAAATCAGTAAAGCTTTTGTATGGCACAACCATACAGTGCTGGTTCACAGCGAGAGATTGATACTGAGAAGAGGCTAGGTAACTTGGTGAGCAATGGGTCTGAAATTGAAAATTATGCTGAGCTCACCCATTGGGACATAGGCCCTGAATGGGTTAAAGATAAAAACTATTCTTGTTTTTTATGAATAAATTTGGATGTACAGTCCCTGGCCACATTTTTAGGCCACTCTGAGATTATTTAGAAAAACTTTAATATCTTGTTTTATATTGCAATTTTCTAACACTTCTCTCATGAGACAATGCATTTTCGGGATATTTCACTTATAGTTCTCTTTTATTAAAAGATGAGTTGTTACAGAAGTGTTTTTCGTTTGCAAGGTCTTTGAGCTCGCCCATGTTAATATTAACAAATTTTATTGAAAATTTGTTCTGAGGGAACAGCGAAAACTTACACTTGAAAGAAATTGCACGATTGAACTAAATCACAATTTGTTTCACCAAAATAAGCTTCACAGACCGCACTGACCCGCTGACACTAAGCTAAATGGTACTTAATGAATAAAGCTTTTTCAGGGAATACTTACCTATGCTCCTTTGTTACTTTGATGCATTATTGGCGGTCTTAGAACTCGTCAACAATCAGGATTTAATATTATTGGCTGGCAACAGATGAGTGTTTCTTTCCCAGTGTTAAATAACCATGAGCTTGACTAGAAATATGGAAACTAAAAGCATACTGCATATTTTACGTTGTTTTGGAGATGGCCTAATAAAGTGGCCAGCTACTGTATTTCTCACAAAAATATACAGAATAATATTCCTATGTGATAAAAAAAGTTTGGAATATTTGTTTTGTTAATGTCGCATTTGTTTTCTTTCTGCAGATTTTGTTTACACAATTGTTGTTACACATTGTGCTAATCATTTGTGATCATAGAGCATTTTCATTTGTTCATGTTCTTTGCTTTCAGGTCAGATTTATGGATTTTAAAATTCAGAATATTGTTGGAACATTCGATGTAAAATTTCCTATTCGTGTTGAAGACTTGAATCAGGTTCACGGCCAGTTTTGCCGGTAAGACAAGTTTTTGAGTTCACTTGCATGCATGTGAACTAACAATTTACTTCTGAATTTTCATTAGTTATGTTAGGCGTGTTGTGGTGATACATGAGTTGTGATGGACCTTTTTTATTTCAGTTACGAACCTGAACTTTTCCCAGGATTAATATACCGTATGGTTAAACCACGAGTGGTACTTCTGATATTTGTGAACGGAAAAATTGTTTTGACTGGTGAGTATGTATCAACAATTCCATGTCTGCCTAACAGTTGATTTTTAGTTCAGGATTTCGGAGAATTAAAACTTTTGACTGTTAATTGCAGTCTACAACCATTGTAGTCAGTGTTTCTGTTAGTGAATAAAGTAATAAATAATGCTATTCATTAAGTTACTTGTTGAATTTTGTAGGTCATATTTTTATGTTTTTAGTTAATGTTAGTTAGTTAGTTAATGCCTTATTTTACGTGGCGAGACTCGGGCCATCAGGCCCGCTCTTCCGTCTAACCACGCAAATTTCGCTACGCTCCTTTCACCACCTAGCGGAGAAAGGAGATATTATTTTGGGCGACGAAACAGGCGGATCTCAATTTTGCTCAGAGGCTTCATTTAGGCTTGAGGATCTTTTACATGCAGTAAATCTACTACATGGGACAGCAGCTTTACTTCCCCTCCGAAGGAAGGCGTACAAAGGATTTTTTCGCCCTTAAAAATCCACGGCTTCGATCGGGTTTGAACCCGCAAACTCGGGTACAACAGTCCGGTACGCTGACCATTATACCACCGAATCCGAATTTTAGGTCATAAATGCATACACATTTATACATTTTTAGGTCAGAGAATTCCGCCCTCTAGTTATGAGTACCCGGGCAGGAGTTGAAATCCTAAATTTTCGTACTCCCAAGCACCGTGGTAACTCCAAGTGGTGCGAGAGAACTGCATTTATTGCTGATATTCTTTGAATTTACTCTGTAACTCTTTACGCTTAAGTCCTGTAGAAAAATGATTCCAATCAATTTTAAAGAAGATGAAATTTCCTGCACCTTATATAAAACATTTCTTTTGCTATCAGTTACCAAGTGAGCTACAGCTTAAATGAAAAACAAACTGTTTATGATTTCTCAAAAGTGTGAGCAAAAATACACAAGTTTGTGATGTAATAAACTCGAAATAATTTTGTTATTTATTTCTCCTTCAGGGTAAACATTGCCTCACAAATGTACGTGTTGCCAAATATCTTCATACCTAAAATATTAGATGGATATGAATATTTGTGTTCATGTTCCAGCTTAACTCTATAATGCAGGAACAATTCCATTTCAACGAAACTTGGTATACATTATTACTGGAGAGTTACAATGGGGTAAGACACCTATAGACAGGGAAGGGAAGGAAGTGACCTTAACAAACAAAATCATTATACAACACGTAATGCATATTATATGAAATGCCCACTGAGCAGGCACAATGAGTGAGACGAGCAGGGTTGTTTAATAGATAATTGTGGTATAGATAATCCAGATATTCTCCTGGGCTGAATGCTGCTGATGCTGAAATGCTGAATATTTACTTGATAAAATATAAGTAAATAGTAAATATTTAATTTGCTTATTCAGTGCAATGTGGATATGGTGCGAATCTCACCAATTCCATAATTAGCTGCTTAATGAGTTCAAGGAGAATTTTTCATTGTGTTTTAAGACTGGCTTCATTAAAAGACAATTGCTCCATCTTTCAATGCCTTATAAGACTCAGGAACATTGTTACTGAAAAAAATACTATGTTCCCTTGCAGTATAAATTTAGACCATTTTATTATCAATGTTCATATAAAAAAACGCTTCAAGTAATAGTTTTCTTACCAGCACTGGAATAAAGAATATTTACTATTTCAATAAAGTAATAATGTGAAGAAGTGAAAATATATCTACTTGCTAGTACCATGTAACAAAATCTTTAGTCAGGTAAGATGTTGAAAAAAAATTAGTGGTACTACTACAGCACATTATTTGCAATGGCTACGATGTATTGTAATACTACAGGAACTTGCAAAAGTATTTCCTAGTAGCAAACATTTTTTTCTCTGCACTTGTTTTCGAACTCGGTTCTTGTGTTCAGCATGCTATTCAGTTACCCTTACACCACCAGCCTCACAACTAAACTCAACCTTCTCAACGCTGAAAAAATCCAGCTGGAAGTGTTACAACAGCACATTCTTTTTCATGTAGTAATGGCTACATAACTATTATAACACAGTCGTTTCTGTCAATTTTAAGACATCTCAGTGATCACTTGTAAAACTCAATACCAATTGTACTTCATAAGGTTTGAAAATTAATTAAATGATTCCTTTAAAGCTAATACAGTTGACTACAGCTATAGTGAACTTCAGGGGACTAACATTTTTGGTTAAGTATATCAGAGGTGTTCTATATCTGTTGTCAAAATTAAATAGAATTTCTCCCTAACGATTGATTTTATTGATGTAGAGATACAGCAAAATACATTAACAGCACAAACTGAATATTTCAATATCCAATGTCCAACTTCTTCTGATTTGCCATTCCCAGCATTGTGTGGCTTGGGCAAAACTATGGTGTAGTCATTTTATTTTTCTAAAATGCTGGCGTGCCAACTTAATGCACCTAAAAAACTATTCATGTTTTCAAAAAAATGTACATAACGTTATTTAAAGACTTATTTTTTTTGGAGCAAATTTCATTAAGGAAAAATCTTATATCGTCACTTTTGAGCCATCCCACATCAAATCGCACAAAAAAGATAAAAATTTGACCTTCATATTTTTAATTATTTTCAATTTTTTTCTATTATATGGATCAGATATGTTAATGTGTTTTTCTTTATTTTTTCTAACATTATTATTTTTGTAAATATTGCATGTTGAAATTCGCTAAAAATGTTGTGCATCACTAACTTTAAAGTATCACGTACTTAAATACACCAATTATAGAAACTGCGTTAAAATTCTGTTTGAAACTTAAAAACTTGTTTATTTTTTTAGATTTTGCAAAGTATTTCTTTTCTTAAATTTTCATTAAAAAAATTGAAAATTTTGATAATTGAATATGTTTGTAAACTCGATGACCTAAAAATTAAAAAGAAATATTTATAAAAGCATTAGAGTATGGTTGACAAGTCCAGAAAAAATTGAAGTGGGATCTCAGTAACTTTAAAAAATAAGAATTTTTTATGAACCCATGTCTAGTAGATTGCTGCACAGACGAGTTCCTTATGTTACTGGCTGACAGTTCCTTTCGATGACGCAATAATTTAAGTATTTCTTGAGGTGCGGCAACATTACTATTATATTTAGTTATTTAATGATGGATTCTTAACTTACTCAAATTCTTAACTGACTCACATTTTGAAATTTTCTTGTCTCTCAGTACTCTCTTCAAATATACTTGCTTGCCATCTATAGCGAAAGAAAGTAGTTTCACAGTAGCATCAGTTAGTAACAAAGGAATTAAAGAATATAGTTTTAAAGATCCAGTTATTGGCTTCAAATTTTGATGCATAGACTTTTTATACCAGAAATGTTCACTGTGATGACTGTGTGTAAAAGGAAGAAAATAAAAGAAATATAAGAAATACTTCTTTCTGCCCAATCAAATAGTTTCTTTGATGTTGTAATTGTATCTTCACGATTAGATATTTAGAGATTTTCTCTTCTCTGATTGGAAAGATTAAATGGATTGATGAAACATCTTATATCTCACACTGTGACCACCACTCATGTTGCACAGTCAACGAACAATTCATAGTACAAATTCTAGCGCATTTCACTTCACAAAATGCGTATTCAAACTATATTCAGAAAATTTTACTCATGTCCTTTGACAAGTGGTCTATTGTATTTTATGAGCAAGGTCAGGAGGATGCCCCATCCCCGGAATGCGAAAGGACCCAGCAGTAAAATTCGTTTCACTGACACTAGGAAAAGCAACAATTGACTTTGTTTTGCTGTCACATCCCTTCTGGAGCCAGAGTAAAAATGCAAGATACTAATATTTCTTGAAACTGACCAGAAACAATGTGTTAGTGCATGGGCTTCTAATACTAAAAATTGATTTTTTTATAAGTGTACATATGTAATGCTCACTTTTTTCTTGTATTTTATAGAAAATTGAACACGAAATTTGCCTGTATTTTTTTCCAATTTTTATCTGAAAGATTTCATATTGAAATTTCCATTTCTTTTTAAATAATTACAATTTTTTAAATGAAATATTAAATTTTTGAAAAATTAATTTACTGGGGAATAAAATACACATATTAAAGTTTTAAATGAAACAAACCGGGAATTTTTATATTAAGTACATTCGGAGCAACAGTTGATTGAATTGAATTGAATTGAATTGAATTGAATTGAATTGAATTTGCCTTCTTTTACGTGGCGAGACTCAGGCCATGAGGCCTGCTCTTCCGTCTGACCACGCAAATTCCGCTACGCTCCTTTCACCAACCATGGGAGAAAGAAGGTATTACTTGGGCGACGAAACAGGCGATTGAATTTAGCTCAGAGGCATCATTTAGGCTTGAGGATCTTTTACATGCAGTAAATCTACTAACATGGGCCAGCCGGCTTTACTTCTCCTCCGAAGGAAGGCATACGAAGGATTTTTTCGCCCTTAAAAATCCACGGCTTCGATCGGGTTCGAACCCGCAAACTTGGGTATAACAGTCCGATACGCTAACCGTTACACCATCGCCGCCGCCGTTGATCAAATTTTACAGAGCATATGTAGTTTCCAAAATTTAATATAGGCATAACTACACACACAATCCATTTTTGGGTAAATAAAAAATGAACAAACATGTGTCCCCATATTTTATGTCCAGATTTAAGAAAAAAATATCGTACATAAAAAAAAATGCCAACTCTTATGCGATTTGATATGGAATGGCTTTATTGTAATTTTGCCATGTTAATTTTTTGTACTTTTCGAAAATTCAGAGTTTGCTGAAAACGGGATCTGTACTATTTTTACGCCAATAATGCTTTATTTGAGGAAATAAGTTTAAAGAAAAAATTTAGAGCCGTTTTTTAGAAAAGAATTGTATCAAAATTATTTCACGAAAAATTACGCGAAAAATTTTGCAATTTTTGAAAGTTCATATTTCAATGAAAATGAAATCTGTGCCATTTTACTAAACATCCCTTGTGCCATCTGAGGAAAACGTTTAATCAAAAAATATTGTGTCATTTTTGAGAAAATTGTGAAAAGTTGTGTAAAGTCAAAAACAAAATATCTGTTTCAAACTAGCAGGGTTTTGAGTTTGTCCAGATTGATGGGAGATTTTGAAGAGAAATATCTCGACTGTTTAGGTGCTAGCATTGACCAGACAGACGTTTTGGTATCAATTGATTTTTTCGGTATCAGTCGGTTTTCGGTATCAGAGTTTTTTGAAAAGTCCTGCAGTAATACTACTTTCTCTTTATTACACAAGTACGCAGTGAAGGGTGAAAATAAAAAGAGCAAATTTTTAATTGAAATAGTTCCTATGAATTTGTGTGCTTTGAAACGTTCCTCCAATTTTTTTTAAATTTTCTCACACAGGGCTCTGAAGTTTTTTTAAAAATTTCTTCTCCTTCAGATAGAGCAAAAGATTCTTTAAAAATGGTGTAGGTCGCATTTTCGTGAACTCTGAATTGTCAAACAATGGAAATTTTAAAATATTTTCCGCGTCTTCTACAACTACAGTAATTGAATACAGAGATTTTTTAAAATGAAATCTGTTCTTCAAAGACAGCTCTTCATGTAAAATTTTTTGATGTGTAATTTTGCATGAAATATAGGCAATTAAAAACAATCTCAAATTGGCTCCAATTTTTTTCTATTTTTTCTTAGGATTTAGCAAAGTACGGTTATAAAAGTAACATGCGTCCTACTTTTGGCGAAATCTGTATTTTCGCAAATGGCAAAAATATAACATTGTAAATATACAATATTGATGATGGAGATTGTTTACTAAATGGAATTTTTCTTCAACATTATCTCATTAAATGTTACGTTCAATTTTTTGAAAGTAGTTGTTTTTGCGAATGTTTTGCTGTAAGATCTAAAATACAAATTCAAATTTCCCATGTTTTTTGCTTCTGCGAGACTTCAATGAGAATAGAGAGTTTGTGCACCCCTGAACATTAAAGCACAGTGGATCTTCTGTGCATGTGCAGTTCAAGTTTCACACCACTTTTGTGCATCTGCGCATGCGCAGAAGATCAATAGCACTGTCCACTATTGCATGCACAAACTCTCTTTCCACCACTTGAATATTAGAAGCAATAGTGATAATAACTCTTACACAATACCCGGCGTATAATACTTTAAAGCACAGTTTAGGAGCTGGCCTTTCGAAGTTATTATCCAGTATAAAGCTATTTACAACTTAAAGTGGTGAATTATAAAGTATGAAATATTTGTATTGGTTCTCCTGGTTTGTCATCTTTTTTACAAATTCAATATGTAGCACTGTTTTAAACGGCTCCAAATCATCCTCCATCCCAAAAACCACTTTTGCTAAACCTTGCACACACATTGAAGTGTTATACTCCTTTTGTCTAATTTTTCATCATAAACTTCACAAATTCATCATTGATAACACTGATTACATTGATAACATTGCTTACATTAAAAAAAAAAAAAAAATAATAATAATAATAATAATAATAATAATAATAATAATAATAATAATAATAATAATAATAATGATAATGATAATGATAATAATGATGATAATGATAATGATAATGATAATGATAATGATAATGATGATAATAATGATAATAATGATAATAATAATAATTGATTTACTATATTTTCAGTCTGTAGCTGCTTCAGTAGGTTTGATTACGAATTTTTATTAATGCCTAATTATTAAGCAGATGAGAACTTAAAATCCAGCTTGAGGTCATTAAGTTTTATTTACTTCATTGTTGTGTAGTCGATTAGAGAGAATTATTGATAGATGTAGACTACCTTATAATTTAACGTTATGAACATTTTGCTTTTGCAATAATTGAGTGAATTTTTGATTGTCGTGGTGACTGCATTAGTTTTTTAGGTATTTATGATTTTGTCATGCATATTCTTTATTGTAGTTCTGAATATTTAATTTTTCAGATAAAGTAGTAATGTCTATTTTCCTCTCATTTTATAGGTGCCAGGAATCGTACTGAACTGAGGGATGCATTACAAATTATGTATCCTGTGTTAAAGAGCTTCAAAAAGGACAAGTGCCAATAAAAAATACTTATTAATGTTTAGTTTAGTTGCAGTTATAAAATTGTGAACATTTTCATTTAAATATTTAATTTGTTAATTTCTTATTATCTGTATATAAGTTAATGAAACTGACCATAGTCCTTGGGATATTTTTTAATATAAATTTAAGGACTAAATGTAATTTGAATTCTCATCTACAATATTCAATTTATCATTTTTTTTGTAAATAGTGCTTATGTTAATGAATTTGACTATTGCTGTTTATTTCTTAATTTGTAATTACTTGTTGGCTAGGTAACTTCTTGGGTGTGGAATAATATAATCAATGTAAGTTATTCATGAAAGTTGAAGGAAACGTGGTATAGGCCAAAATTTATGAATTTTGAGGGACCATTTTTGGTTGTTTTCCTCTATTTTTAGTCCCCTTAGTCAGGGTTGGATTTAAGGTAAGAATGTACACTTTAGGGACCAGAAGCCCCATAATTTGGAAATAAGTAAATTTTTGTTACTGTTTCCAGGATTAGATGTATAATATTTTTGTATAAGTTGTATAAAATACAGATACACTGTGAATTATTTAATGTTAATGATAATGTTATTTCTTTTATTGAACTGAGGCTGTGCACTTCACCTTTATTTTTGTTCTTCATATGAATAATATTGTTATTGTATTAAAAAAAAAAAAGTTTTATTTTTAAAAGTTTCTTCCTTGGACCTCTGGAAATTTACTTCTGGGTCCTCCACAGGAAATATTTATTTTGACAATGGTGCATTTACTAAAAAGCTGTTCATAGTAAAGTTATGGCCCCAACCACAGTTCCTTCAGGAAAAATTTTACATTCTGTAATTTTAATTTACAATATAAGCTAACAATAATTGAATGTGCTACCCTCGCAAAAAGTAAAGGTCATTGTTGCCTCATTTTGATGTTACTCTATTTGTTATTTAGGTATTCGAGGTATCTAAATTTATGGAATTCAAATACAATTTTTTAGAGGATCAGGCCACATTTTGGAGATTGCTCCAGAAGTGCAGGTGTGATAATAATAAATATAGTATTACTTTTATATTTTTATTGTGTGTGTGTGTGTGGATTTATGTATGAATGTAATGAACTTGTATTATCTTGTAATCAGAGTTAAAAAATATTTTCTCAAAGATTCTTGCTGTTAACAGCTCCAAACGTGCTTCAAAGACAATTTAGTTTGCCCAGTTTCGTGCAACATGATGGGATTAGTTATGAAGTACATCCATTTGCATCTAAAGTATTAGGATTTCCTTGAGTACTTGTGAAAACGACAAAATTGTTGTTTCTGAAAAGTGTGTTTGAAGTGCATTACTTTAGTTGCTTATCTTTTCTGTCAGTCTTATCACTTGCAAAGAGCCTTGGTTGAAGTGAACTACATATTATATGTAGATTATTCAGTGACCCTGGTATCTCAGCCATATTGAATGAAAACATTCGGATTCTTATTAATGAGTGATTCATCATAATAGCTTTCATGATTGAGAAGGAGCGCAATTGTCAGATTTTTAAGTACTTCTTTTAAATATTCTGTATTACAATCTTGTTGACAAGTGGAACAAACTGAAATAGGATGGTCTCATTTCACTGCAAACATTAATGCCAATCTCTTCATTAACAATAAAATTATGATTGGGTTGATTTACTTCTATAATATAGTTTTGTTTTACTACTTGTAACTACATCATTTTCTATTCAGTTGTCGCACTTGTACAGTGCCGCAGTTACTGTAGTTGACTTACATGTAATTTGGAAAAGGCATATGGTGAAACCATCTTGTCTCCCAATTTCTCTTACAAGATGCGTGATGAACCATCTCGTCTATCAATTTCTCTTGATATTCATTTGAAAACTGTGATACTGGCTGAAGCCAACAGAGAAAGAATCCTAGGAATCATAATTAAAAGGAATACACCGTAGATAAAACACATGGAAGTATGTTAACAAATGGGTGTTTGCAGGAAATGGTATTGGTGACAAAAAATAAGTTTTTCAGGAAACAAAAACAAACTTCTCAAAACTTGTTTATTCTTTAAATACAATTTTTTTGTAGCTCAAATTTTCAATTGGCACTTGTATCATTTCCTATGAAATGATTTATGGACATAGATCAAGCCCATTCTATTGGTGATTATTTGAATGAAATGTGACAACTCAGCTGTTCCATCTCTTTGTACATAACATAAAACATTTTCTAGTAAAAATAAGAAAATCAAAATTTTTGGCACTTACATAGTTGCCCTCAATGGTTCGTGAGAATAACATGCTAACGTGTTCTTTTGGACATCTGATTTGGAAAAATGGATGTGTATGTAGAAAAATTAATTCCATTCAGAATTTATTAATATATTGAGGAACATACAAAATTGTCCATTATAATTATCTTTTGACTGTTTTACTTATATATCTGAAAAATTGTTTTTTTGCACGTTAGAAAATATCAATAAAAAAGATGCATGAAACTTCATTGTTGATACAGGAATTTGAAAAAAAATTAATAAAAATTTGAATTCGTAAGATGAAACCCATACTTGCCTTACCTTCTATACCAAAAGAATAGTGTTTTTTGACTGATGAAGCTGGAGTGGGAGAGGTAGAGACAAGATTTTCTGCTAGGCAAATGCTCCTGGAAAATTGATTCCAATATGGTTGAGATCCTAGTTTTGCCTTTGCAGTTGCTCTTTGACAACTGGTAGAATCCTGAACATCAGGTTTTAGAAAATCTTTTTTTTCTTAAGGGAGAACCTGAAAGCGTTTCTATTGTGGGATAAGTTTTGTCCCATTTCACAATTACCTCATAGAATATTTGCAAAAGAATAATACTTATATACATAAGAATAATTTGATTATCATTATAAATATAATTATCATTTTTATTGTAATTATCATAAAATTATTATTAGTACAATTATATTTATGTACATATATCGGTGGTACAATTTTTTAACAAGTTTGTAACAAGCTGTTGTAATATTTTTAACCCTCACAAAGCTGGTAATGAATGATAAGTGGAGGATGTTATTCAGTTATAACTGTTATAAATTTATCTATTGCCAGAGTAGTTCAATTAAATTTTAATGTATTGTGAATTTACACTTTTTATCTTATTTTTTGTAGATTCATTTTTTTAGTTACATACTTTTCTCCAATGCATGAGTGAGCAGTGCTCAAGAATATATTTATTTGCATTCATAAGACAATGTATTTTTTGATATTTTGTTGTAATGATGGGGAAGTAGATATAGATAAAAGGTTGTGGAAACTTGTATATAGGCAATTTAATTCATATTTAATGTGTGTTGTAGATCAACAGAATTCCTTTTTTTTTTTGTTTTTTTTTTTTGTTTTGCTTTTTTGGGATAATATTTGGTATTTTTCATTGAACTGTAATTTTGTTGCTTATTTTTAAGGATGACATATATTGTGTTAATCATTGATTTGAATTTGAACCAGGTTTTTTTGGTGTGACCTATTTTATGACAGTGTATTTACCAGTGTTTATTTTCATGTTATGACTGTTTGTGGCTTTATGACTGTGTGCATTAGATGGAAATTTCATTAGCGTAAAATATTATTCATCGTACATTTTTGCAAATATTTATTTTCTTATTCCATTGAATGTATTTGAGTTTTATGTTCACTACATAATTCTTCACGGGTATACTTTTGTATTTGGTACCTATTTAGTGAGTAAATATTGAAGCAATAAATATGCAAAATTTCTCTCTCCCCTCCCTTCTCTCATCTCTCATTACCTCTCTTCTCCCTTCTCACCTTTCACCCTTTCTCTCTCCGCTCATCTCACCCCTTCTCTCTCTGCACATCTCTCACCTCTTTTCTCCCCACTCATCTCTTCCCTCCCCTCTTTTCTCACCTCTCCTTTCCCCTCTCCTTTTTCGCCTCCACTCCTCTCTTTTCTCTCCCCTCCCCTCCTCTTGCCTCCCTCCCTTCATCTTGTCTCCCTCCCCTCCTCATGCCTCCCTCCCCTCCTCTTGCCTCCCTCCTCTCCTCTTGCCTCTCTCCCCCTCCCCTCCTCTTGCCTCTCTCCCCCTCCCCTCCTCTTGCCTCTCTCCCCCTCCCCTCCTCTTGCCTCTCTCCCCACTCCCCTCCTCTTGCCTCACCCCTCCCCTCCTCTTGCCTCTCTCCTCACCCCTCCGCCACATTGCTGTCCTCTCCCCCTTGCCACATTGCTTTCCTATCCCCTTTGCCTTGTCGCTCTTCTCTCCCCTCCACTTCCCCTCATCCATCTCCTCCCGTCCCCCTCATCTTTCTCCTCCTCCCCCTTTCAACTCTCAATACACCATAATGTTCCATTTCTTTCACATAAAATTGAATTTATCATGGCAGCATTACCCGCACTCATCTCCTCTCTTCTCTTCTTTACATTATCATCTCTTCTCTTGTTTAGCTTTATGGATCATTAGTTACCTCTTTAAATAAACATTCCAAATTCATATTTTTTATATTGCAGAATCCTGTAGAGGCTAGGAAATGAAATAAGTGCCATGGATTTGAAGGTTCATGTGGTTACTTACAGTGGGTGGCCAAATTAATATGATCACTTGTATTTATGAAAATAATGCAATTTTCTTTCAACTGTATTTATGGTCACATTTAATGGCTTCAACATGTGGTACACCAATATGCAATTATTGTATATTATTTAACATTGAAATAAGCAAGGTAATGGTAAAAATCAAAGGTCACAGAGAGCTTTTGTTTTTGTGATGCCCAATTTCAATTTGATCACTTCCATGACCCTTTCTTAGAGAAAGTAATTTACTACATGTAGGAACAAGATTTGTCCACTTTTTCCGTTATCAGGGCACCGACATTACGAGTTTTTCCGAATTCCGAATAGCCGATTTCTGTCGCAGTAATAAAACACTTTCTCATTACTATGTAAACATGAGGCGAAAAAGTAAAAAGTAATAGATGAAATCATAATTATCAAAACCACAACTAGATAGGAACTCACGAATGGATACGAAAACTCAAAAAAGGGATTTTGTAAATGGCTTTGTGTATCCCGCACATTTCGTAGGTCCTGGACCTTTTTTTATGTTAATTTTATCTTTATATAATAACCTTTATTTTTTTTCTTTAAATAAACAACAGTTACAGAATTAAAATGTTTGGGCAGATTCAATTTCGGTTTTGTGTGTGGGCGCATGCACGTGTGTGACCTGATCATGGAAACAAAATTTTGGACGTATGACCACTTTTTCCTCTGCACCTCAACAGAAAAGGACCAGTCCCAAATGCAGGACCCCTGTCGACTAGATATAATACAAATATAAAGTAAAAGAGCGTACAACTACCAGACGTGTCTTTTGCGATTTCGCAAGATCTTCAGTAGAAAAATTAGACGGTCCTTATTTATTTTTCAACATGAACCCAAAAGTAAAAGCACAAGCAAAAACTATGAAAAATGATCAGGATATTTTATACGCTGTTAATACAACAAAAGCAATGTGGAATATCGTAAAAAATATAACAATCTGGAAACTAGAGAATGTTTTTTTTTTAAATGACAGGTAAGCGATCCGGTAAAAGTTGTCTCTTCAACACTTTTCCAGAATTGCAATTGAACTCACAAAGGGTGTAAAACCGCAAAATGCATCATACGGTTCCCCCTCCCCCAAAAAATTGCAACAAGACTGTTTCCGAAACTTATTCCAATGAAATCCTCAAAATAGTAAACTAAAAAGATAAATATTCGGCTGGTGTAGATGAATTTTCAGATGTTTATTTAAAATTGATGCGCCTGTATTTTTTCACCCATTAACTCGTATTTCCAATTATAAAACAGGAATACGTAATGATATTTTCAAAATAGAAAAAATTAAGGCACTTTAAAATATGGTATCAAAATGAAATTCAAAATTACCGACCAATTTCTCTTTTGTCAGTTTTCTCAAAAATATTAGACTTTTCCCTATACGAATGGACACTTGTCTCCGAAAAAACGAAGGGTTTTCAGACAAAATGGATTTAGAAAATAGAAATCTATGGAAACTTATTTTTTCTTTCCTTCAAAATGTTGCTTCATCAATGGATCAAAATGGAGCACCTTTTGAAATATTTTTAGATATGTCGAAAGCTTTTGACTACATTGTCCATAACATTTTACATTCAAAATTACCCTCGACAGCAAAGAGGTGAAATACCATGCAAATACGAAAGAACACTATTTATTCACACCCCAATTCTTGAGCATGGGGCCCCGCAGGGCTCTCTCGCTTTAGGCTCTATCCTCTTTCTTTTATACGTAAACAATATGGCCTGGTCTACTGGAAACGGAATAACTGTTGTTTGCTGATGGCACGAATGTTCTTTGCAACAAAAAAACAATGGGTAGTACGCTTTCAGACGTTTCAAATTGATTTTGTAACAAATTAATAGTAAACGAAGGAAAAACAGTTAATTTCAAACCGATAATCACATTCATAATTGAGAATGAACGGTAAGTTATGCAATTGGCTGATGTTAAGGTAACAAATTTTCTGGGTCTCTCAATTCAGTCAAACCTCAAATGGACTATCCACTTTAAATTAATTGAACACTATTAAGTTCTTTATGTTGTGCATTCAGAATTCTTTCAAATTCAATTAACTTCTGTGTTGATCGATGCGTGTATTTTACGAATGTACATCTCCACATGAGATATGGCATAATATTCTGGGGAAGCGTCTACTATAATACCCAGTCTTTTAGATTGTAGAAGCAAATTGTACGAATAATAAGCAAATACCAACGTGATTCCTGCGAGCCTTTGTGCTGGGTACTCAGAAGAGTTTTCAAGAAAGCGGTAATTACCGCGGGAATCCCTCGTAGGTAGATAATAAACATTGTTTTCGTATAAAAGAAAGAGGATAGAGCCTAAGGTGGGAGAGCCCTGCGGAACCCCATGCTCAATTGGCAAAGAATTGGGGTGTGAATAAATAGTGTTCTTTCGTATCAGCGTGGTATTTCACCTCTTATAATAAATAAACGCTGATAGATTGCGGTCGGGATACAATCAGTGGCGAAGCTGAAGGGTGATCTGGGAGCCTTAGAATACCCAAATTATTTTTCAATAAAATCTGTTGATCAACTGAATCGTGGAAGAAAATTAAATGTTTTCGACACCTTTTCCCCGCTTACGCGCGAGGGAATTAGCGGGGTCGCAGAGGTGTACTCTTTGGGGCTGGCGAGGAGCCTGCCAGTGGATAGACACAGGCTGGCTCTGCCGCGCACAAGAGGGCGCGCGCTATCTCCCTCTCACTTGCACTCACTGGGCAGAGAGCCTAGGCTCTCGGCAGGTACGGCGATGCACGTCCAGGCAAATTCACCTCATCACCTGAAGTTGTGGGAAAGTGGAGTTGTTTGTATGAGTTTTGTTCGTGTTTTGTTTACGAAACAATTAATGAAGCTAAAGATTTAGTGTTATAGAGAATGTCCCACTGACTATGCGCCAGTCCCATAACTTCTAATCGGTTCACGATATGGAAATGCAGTGTTTGCTCAACAAAGCAAAAAAAAAAAAAAAAGCCAAATAATGAAGCAATTAATATGCCGTGGAGATAGAAATAGTATAGATACATAATAATAATCCATGTTAGATATGAAGAGACTATTGCAATCTGCATCAAAGTATACATGACTATGAATGAACTTTCAGGGTCAGAATTATTTGAAAGATACAAAATAGTTACTTTTAAAAATATTAATATAGTAGTGACTCAGATGGCTTCAAGATTTTGAAAACTTTCACTTTCTTGAATTTTTGACGAAAAGCAGTTTTCCACGTATAAAGCGTTCTTTCGTTCAGAAATGTTTTCTTTCCTAACAAAACAATATCCATTCTTTGACAAAAAGTTTCATATTGTCACTGACGGGTTAAAAGAATGGATTTACGTCGATCCGTTAATATTGTTTTCCTGCCTAAAAATAAAAATGTCGAAAAAGAGCAACAAAAAAACTTTTTTAATTTTCTCGCTACGGAGTAGGGGAAGGTTATATACTTATGCTGCGCAAAAAAACAGTGAATTTTCGGTAGAAAAAAATCTTATTACAGGGCCCTGGTAATGAAAAAGTGGATAAATCCAGTTGCTAAATTTAGAAAAATAATCCTCTAACAAGTGATGTAGTCAGAATCTGTGTTTTGTGGGTCCATGGTACTGAAAAATCGAATGATGGCAAAACTTTTTTTCTGCCCGTTCGTCTGTGAACAACGCTAGCGGCTAAATTGTTCTGTCGATTTTCTCCAAAATTGATATTCCTTAATTGATCTGACTGACGTCACGGCCTCTTGAATTTGAAACCAATATTTTAATTTTGGGGAGTATTGTATATGAAACCCCTGAGTCATTTTCCAAAGTTTCAAAAAAAGGCTCTATTGTTTTTTATTACTTTTTTTTGGATAGTGTGAAGGACGTTTAAGAGAATGGTGCATGTCTCATATTCGTTGAAAACCCTTATGTTACGAAAATGGCAAGTTCAATTTTTTTCGCGTCTTCCTAAAACTAAAATATTAAAGATAGAGATATCCCCCCTAGTTAAATCTGTTCCTTAAAGAAGTACTTTTCGCGTAATTTCACGTGAAAATACGCGCGAGAAAGTACGTAGTGTTTTGGCAACACTAGTTTCTGCTATAGGTCAGAGATAGCTGTAAAGGGAAGGTGAAAACCGTATAAACTTCATTTTACTTTCTCGCCTTTACTTCGTAAGAAGAGATAGAATTGTAATCTTGCACCGGAAAACGGCGAATTTTCAGCAGGAAAACTCTTATTGCCAGGCCCTGGTAAGGAAAAGATAATTAATCTTGTCCCTATATTATAGTGAATTACTTCCTCTAACATGTTGTGTAGTCAGAATCCATATTTTGTGGGTCTTTGATTCCAAAAAGATCGATTGACGGCCACACGTCCGCCCCTCTGTTAGTGATCAACGCTAGGGCCTAAACTGTTCAGACGATTTTTTCCAAAATTGATATTCCATAATTGATCTAAACGAACCTGGCCTGAACATATTCGTGACCCTGAACATATTTTGATTTTGGAGGGTAATTTACATGAAGCCTCAACAACATTTTCAAAATTTTCTCGAAAATGACTCTAAATGTCCACGGATACCATCACGTCGAGAAAATGTAAAGAAAAAATTGGTGCCGTTAAAAAAAATTGTTAAAAAAATGAAATATGTCTATATTTCGCGCAAAATTACAAGAATACTACTCATATTTTCGAAAAATTGTACGTGACTTTATTTGAAGATATGTCTTTAAAGAACAGATTTCATTAAGGAAAAGATCTCTATCTTCAATATTATAGTTGTAGGAATATGCCAAAAAATTGAACTTTTGCAATTTTCGAAAAAATAGGAATTCGAACACGAGACCTGGACCATTCTCTTTAGCATCCTTTTCGCTATCTGAGGACAGAGTTTAACAAAACGTTTGGAGTCATTTCTGAGAAAATTTTGAAAATTGTTTAGGAACGGACCGATAGACATTTTGCCGACAATCGATTTTTCGGTATCAAGGACCCACTAAACATGGATTTGGCCTTTCAGTGATAGTGACTTTACCGGCACCAAATTCAATAGCCAGTTTTGTAGCACTTTCCCCATTGTCAAGTCGCCTAAGCACTTCCAGTTTCTCTTTTAATGTACAGGAACTATGTTTTCGTTTGCTTAACATTGTACGGTGTAACACCTGATTTGTATTATATTCGCACATTTTCTTGAGCCCCGGAACCCCAACCCCCACTCGTTTACCAACATCGGTTGAATTAAGAATAAAGGATAGTAACGAGCGGTGTTGACAAAAATCTGATTACTAGAAAGGCTCGCACCCGTGTAAAAGAAACTATTTTGCATCGAAAAGCGAGCTACAGATTTAATACACTAGTCATATTCTCGAAATAACCAAACGCCCCACTCCTCTGGCATCTAGCGAAATGAGGGTTCAAGAAAATGTGCGCGGATAATATTAACGTAATTTATGGACGACAAGCACGAACACAGTGTAAACCAACCCAATTTATTTTGAATACTGTACGTAGAATACCCGTTAACAGCTGCGACACAAACTGTGCTTCAACTTTTCTAAACAACGTAGGGCCGCTTCACACGTCGCCACAGCGGTGCGCTTTCGAACGCCGCGACTGGTAGCGAAGCGTTGGTTTCAATGGAGGTCTTCCCACGTGTGGCGGGTTCGCGCTGCTGTGGCGTTCGGCGGCGGACCCTCGCCACCAGCAGCGCAGGAGGGCGTACGAGCATGCTTTGCTAACGGTGGCGCGTACGCCGTCCTGCCACAGTCTAATGACACAGTCCCGCAGCTTCCAGCAAATTTTTGGACCTGGCGCGACACTAGCGCATCTAAGTGGCCAGAAGCTGGTACATGTCTGTTTCTGTTGCTGGTAACACAAGGTTATGTGCAGAACATTTCGAGAGAAGCCAGTTAATGCTCAATTTGCGCATCTTCCGAAGAGAAATATTTAAATATAATCCGAAGAAAATATTAAAAATATTTCGAAAGTAGTATTTACTTGTAATTTAGGGAGCTAATTATTAAGATTAGTGCTTCATTAAAATACATGTGTAGCAAAGGAAAACTTTAGAAATTTGGAATGTATGAAAATAATTGTGTACATATAGTTATTATTACCTTTGTTTATTTCTTGGATGATCTGTAAATATGAAGGTTAAATAGAGCTTTTGTATATATTGTTGTGTATATGAGAACATGAAAGGAACCTCCTCATAGTATTCCTGGTAACAGTAAATAAACTGGCACGTCCTGCCTAATGTGTATCTTTCGAAGAGAAGATAATTGCTGTGACAGAGTTATGTCACTGATTTAATATCTAAAAATAATAATTGATAATAAATATGTGTAACTGAAATATAATAAATATATTTCTTTCTGTATGAAGGCGGGTGCGTTTCATGTGATTTTTCTGCGTATAAATACTCACTTCTTGTTTATTTATACCTGTTCGCCGAAAGAAAACCCAAATATTAATTTAATTTGCACATTCTGGAGTATATAAAACCACGAAATACGAAGAAATTCCTTCTGAAACGTCAAGTGTCATATCTTGCTCTGCCGACCTTGGAAAAAATTCTACAGAATCTTAGGTGTTTATACTCTAAAGCTTTGGTAAATAACAACAAATGATAAAATTGGATGTGAATTAGGTTTTCTAACTAATTTAATTACGGCGTCAAATCCTTTATCTAGCGTATATAAGTTATGATACGAGGGAGTGACCAGCTTACTGACCTCTTGGAGCACTAGTGATGCTACATCTGTCAGTACGGACCATTTTCAGCATAGTTAGTTCATAGTTAGTTAGTTTCAGCATAGTTAGTTCAGCATAGTTTCAGACCAGTTTCAGCAGTGTTATTAGACTGTGCTCCTGCGCTGCTGATGAGGTGCATCAAGCTGGAACAGCCAAGTCAGCACACCACAACGAAACATGCCAAACCATTATTGCTAATTAATAGCCACACTTTGGAATTAATTGTCACAATTTGGAATTAATTGCCATGTATTTTCGGGGCGAAAACGTGTGTGAGCTGGCTTGACGCGTCGCCAGCACCCACATAATTAAATTCGAGTCGTAGCACGATGGAAACCTTAAAATGATTTATTGCTAATTAATTAACAATTAATTGCCACAGTTTAGAATTAATTGCCATGTATTTTCGGGACGAAAACGGGTGTAAGCTGGCAGGACGCAACACCGAAAAGAGGAAATATTCAAAAATATTCGAACATAGAGAGAACCAACGAGCACAATGAAATAAAACCCAGATCATACTAAAAAAACAATAACTGATACTAATTTATTACTCTAAACATAAATTAATTGCACTTGCCATTTATGTAATAAATAATTTTAAATACTTCATAGTTATGCAACCACGTAAGGTATTCGAGTAGAAAATTGGAGAGTACCAACGGGTACAAGCAAATAAAATCTATGAAATAATTAAAAGTACATTTAGTACTAATTTATTACACCAAAGACAAATTTATAAACGCCGTACATTAAATAAATATTGTTAAAAACTGAATCATAGTTGACAACCATGCCAGATATTCGTTTCCGAAAATAGAGAGAACCAACGAGCACAATCAAATAAAACAAAGAGCATAATTTAACAGACATTTGATACTAATTTATTACTCTAAAAAGAAATTAATTGCTTTTTCCATTTACGAAATAACTAATTTTAAAAACTTTATATATGCAACCACGTACAACACTCGAGTTGGAAATTGGAGCGTACCAATGGGTACAAACAACTAAAACCTATTAAATAATTAAATAGACACTTCATACTAATTTATTACATCAAATATCAACGCCAAAGCGCCTCTCCATGCTTTTGGGGGAAGTTTTTGTGAGAGCTACCTCGAGGGGAGCCTTGACCTTCCGCCTTTAACTCTCACCCCCGCCCCGTGAAAAATCCTTTTCGTCGATTTCTGGATACCCTAGAAACGCAGTCTTCCGTCCCATATTGCATGTGAAAAAGACCAGGGTAGGGCCGCCCCTTGTGCAGAAGCAACCAGCGCTACGATTTGCTAAGTAACAGAATAATACCTATTCCCCAGACATAGGGCGGGCTTGCGCCCCTTGCACCCTACTAAGCCCTACTAAGCGGGATAAGTCACCCCTAAGTCGAATGTCCACTATCACGACAGGTCCAATTCTTGTGGGGCCAATCCGAAGAGGGTGGTCCCGGGAACTTGCTGCTTTCTCTCGTCTTCCCAATGTACGCCGCGCCCTCTATTTTAGTATTTATTCTTAAATTCTATTTACATAGATAACTTATTGCCTAGGTTACAAACTAGATACTTACAAACTAATCTAGGTGTGGAAATCTTGTCCGGGGTGGCCACGAGAACTGGAGGACCGTCGGGTGTGACATTTTTCGGCCGGCGGGCGCATCCACCTTCTCACTGCGACCGGCTTAGGTGGCTCAGGGTATCAATTGATGACACTGCAGTGCCTCTGACCGGGAGGTCTTAGAGTTCGAATCCCGACGGTGCCAGGAATTTTGACACTAGCTAGTACGTGTTCAACCGCTGTCTGCTCTGGTCTGTAGTTTTCCGTGATTTCTCTGATCAATACCAGGCGAGTGCCGGAGCCTAACAACCGGTCCACGGACCACGCGCAAACTTTCCTTCCTCTACCTTGTCCTATCCTTACACACAGACCACTTACATGCCCCTTCTCCTTACATGCAAACACTTACATCCGAAGACTAGACGTGAGCTTAGAGCTAGTCCCGGCTGGGATAGTGCCCTGCTTGTGGGAGGTAACTGGTTGGGGAAAACGCCGCAAGCCGACGTGTAGATCGGCGTCGGTTCTCACCATCCAGCGGGGAAAGAGCATTGCCACCTCACATAATAAAAAAATGCATTACACTTACGGAACTAGTGTCCTTAGTAGTTGACGCACCCGGAAATACCAATGAATCAATCATTGTCACTGGGCTCTCGTGGATACGATGAGAAATTCGCCGAGAGCAGAGCGCCCGGCAGATACCTATATTTTCGCCTGGGAACCTAAGGTCCGTTGTTCTGGAACAGAGTCGGGACGGGAGTTTCATTCCACGCCTTGGCCATAGGTTCCGACTTCGGTCGAAAGACGTGTCTGCCGTTGCCTGCTGTAGCGTTGCCTCAAGAAGTTCTCGCGTGAGGCGGAAATATCTCACTTCCGCTCTTATTTATAGCTTGTTCCAGAAGCGCGCGTTCGGGTTCAAGTAGAACTTTTTCAATTCTCGTGCTCTTTTAGTGCTTATCATTATTCTAATGACTCACAATCTATTATTAAATCATTCTAGCTTATTCTCTATAGGTTAGGTGTTCACGCGAGAAGACTGTGCCTTCTGCTGTACTCGGCGTGGTGTTCATTCGCATTTAAGCTCGTCATGTAAGCTTTTGTGTTCATCCTGCTTTCATCCTGTTCAGTTCTCCACTGCCTTGAAGGTGGGTATGCTGGATGCTCTGGTACTCGCGGGTGCTACATGTCCCGCGTGGACCAGGGGGTACTCCCCTGTGTTTGGCGGCTACTCACCGGCGATCGGGGTTTTTATCTGTTTATTGCGCCTTTCGGCGCTGATGACATACGTACACCGGAACACTCAGGAACGGATGGGGGTTTCCAAGTCTCTACCCAGAAGGAGGAGGGAAAGGAGGGGTTTAATCGGCCCCTTTACCTTTCCCTTGCGTTGTGCGACGCCAGCCTGACATCGGTTGCTCATGACCACTAGGACTGCGTCAGTGCGGGTACACCGGATGACTAGGGGCCAGTTGGTTGTATTCGTGTTCACCGATGGAAGATAGTCCCCTTCGCCTGCGTTGGTGGGCTTTCCTTCTCCGCCTAGGTGCCCCTTCTCCTGCGAAGTGCGATGGGTCTCGTGGAACCCATCTCAGCATGAGTCGAAGTACTAATGACGCAGGTACGCCGTAAGCATTCTTCGACAGGGCCAACGTTCGTTGTCTCCCCATTTTCCCCGTACTGTGAGCAACGGGTGACATGGTCGTTTGAAGAGGTTAGGGTGCTCCAGCGGACGTTCTCAGTCTCCCATATATCCCATCGAACTGGCACGTCCGTTATGTCCTTCCCTAATAGAGCGATCTTCCTATAGGTTGCACGACGGGAAGCTCACGACGTGGGTACGGATGGAAGTTGTCATTGCCCACAGGAGCTGCCCCCCTCCATTGCGTCCGGTAGACTCGCCTGCAGACTATTTCCCTTTCGGGGCTGACGACACGGATGTGCCGAGACTCTCAGGACCGGATGGCCGTGTCTATCTTTACCGGGTTGTTTTGAAATTTCGTTAAAAATGAGTTATATATAAGACCAACATCAGGAATGATATTTCTAACAAAATATTATTTACTGCGTCGACAATATGACTGTTTTCCAATAATTTTTTGTCAATAATCCACGACATAATTGTACTTAAAAATGAGGAGAAGTAGTAAGATACATTCGAGTGTGTTTCACCACGAGTCAACTACATAGCGGGCAGGATTCAAGACGCACAAACCTTCGAGGTTGACTTGTGCAGCGGAGTTACCTTAGCCTCATGGAGAACAATTATCTGAATAACTATATTCTCCATTGAGCTGAAGAAAACGTACGTAGATAGTGAAGCTACATTTATCCTAAGAAGCCATCAACATTTGCTCAAAGTATCAGATACACTGGATGAAAAACGTGATCGAGATGGGAGTCGTGAAGCTTTATTTATCCCAAGAAGCAAAACAAGGAGGAACATTTGCTCTAAGGGTCAAATACACAGGACGAAAAACCTGATTAAGATGGGAGTCATTGAACCAGAAACTGAGGTACCACACTTGTGGAGGCATATTTCTTCTTTTAGAATGATACAGATCGAATGGTAAATAATACATTAAATATCATTGTTAAATTCAATAATACCGAGTTTCTTTTTTGCTCAGTAGAGTCTCTAGTTTTACAGAAACATTTATACAGCAGAGAAGATTTTACTTGGCACTTGAACTTGTGTATCGATTTTAATCGTTTTATGTCACCTGGCCATGTGTTGTAAAATAATATAGTAAATTGTACATTAATTTTTTCTAGTGATCACTGGCACCTGTTGAATATGATTTCTACGTCAAGTACTAGTTATAGAAACTGTATTTAGAACTGTAAGATTGTTCAATAGATTAGAAAATTATGATTCGATACGAGTTTGCGAAGGTACGCTGTCTATTAAATCGCTTGAAAGCAGAAACTTAGGAAATTTGGTAATGTGTTAATGTAGATTGAGGTTTCGTTTAAGCTGCAAGTATTTGGTGCAATTTTCGGGTAATTTTTGAGAAAATATTATTTTTAGAAATGCCATAAATTTCAGACACATTACTCAAAATATACTAGATTTTTAAAAAGAATTGTATATGTAAATTTCAGACACAAATTACGCAAAATATACTCGTAAACAAATTGTATATGATCTTTTTGAAAGAGCTGATTTTTTCAAAAACCTCTATCTTCAATTTTGTAGTTTTGAAATGTTAACATTTTGAAAGTTTTGAAAATACGGAGAGTTTGTCGAAAATAGGACCAACATCCTATATTTTTACTGTCCCTTCATACATATAAGGAGGAAATTTAAAGAAAAATATAAAGCAATTTTTGACAGAAAAAAACTTAAAAAATTAAAATTGCCTATATTTCGCACAAAAGTACTAAAAAACTACTCATATTTCCGAAAAATGCCACATGATTTTAGTTTACATATAGTCTCCCAAAATAATTTCTAATTTAGTACTTAATCTCGAGTAAATGATTATAATCTTTCTTCGGGATGAATTAACAGCAAATTGCAAAAATTTCAAATGTCCCTCGTTTTTCGCGGCTTCAATTTTTTCTTTAAACTTTCTCTTCATATTTATCAAGGGATGGTAAAAAATATAATCCTAACTCCATTGCGAACTCTTTCTTCTTTTTCAAAATTGCAAAAAGTTAATACATCAAAACTCCAAAATGAAGATATAAATGTTTGCTTCCAACAAATTCTGTTTAAAAAAATCTGCTCTTTACAAAAGGTCATGCACAATTTTTTGAAAAAAAATAGATTTTGCATAATTTGTGTTTGAAATTTATGAAATTTCTAAAAACCTTTATTCTCAAAATTCATTCAAAATTTTTTCTTCAAACCTTTTTAACATGTAGAAGATGGGACGCTTAAAAGAATGGAGCGATTCTCCTTTTCGTGGAACTCTCTGAATTTTCGAAAATTGCAAATTTAGAAGTAATACGAGAAAGTATGCGCTGTTCTAGCACCACTATTTTTCATTGACATCGAGGGGAATTCGGTTACTTCCTTGAGTATGGCGTCCGATTCCTTTCGAGGAACTCTGTAGACGATAAAACGGTCTTTCTCAGTGCTGACGATTGCGTAAGTTTGAAGAACGAAAACGATATATGCCATTTCAGGATTCAAATCACGTTTAGTTCACAATAGCATTTTGAGATTGACCCGCGAGTGAAACAAATTCTTAGTTTTCTCTATTACTAGTTTTTACTGTGTGAAATTGAATGAAAACTCAGCAGCCTCCGTCCATGTTAGAGGGGTCTATACTTTTATTAAATACCGAAGAATATACAGAAAATGAAACAATTTCGGTTTTTACTGGAAAATTCAATAATGTTATTCAGCCTATTCTCTTACTGTGCGTACCGACTAAATTCTCGTTGTGTGTGCTTATTACTCAGCGTCACTTGTTACGACACAATTGACGTCTTGCGACAGCAAGGGTCCAAGAAAAAGGCCGCCCGCCATGAAGTACTTGCTATCTATGCCACGGCAGGTATTCTACGTATGTAAAGGATTGTGTTACTGTGAATCCGTATATACTATGCTTTGTTATTGTAGTATTTGTGAAGAATGTTTTTGTTAAAATATTTAATTTATTGTAGTACAATACGAGAGTTTTATTTATTGTTCTTGAGCACTGCACTACTTTTTGGAAACCCATTCTGTGTGGTTTTGTTCAGGAGCAATTTTGTTGCTGCAGGCCAATAGTCATACTGAAACCTATGCCGGCGACGCTAGCCAAATTCGACACTAGCTTTTCAGCTAGGTCGAATTCAGTCGCTGTCTGGAGGAGAATTGTAGCGACCGGCTTCTCTGATCGGTAGTTTTCCGTGGTTTCTCCGATCAACACCAGGCGAATGCCGGAGCAGTACCCTACCAAACGGGCCACGGACCGCGCGCGATCTTTCCTTCCTCTTCCTTGTCCTCTCCTCTCCCCTTACACACACACTTACACTAACATGCACTACACTACCACATATTCCGGGAGACCGGTCGGGAGGTTAGAGCGTGTCCCGGCTGGGGCGGTGCCCTGCTGGTGGGAGAGTCCTGGTTAGGGGGAAACCCCCGCTAGCCGACGGTAGGTCCGCACCGGATCTCGCCATCCATCGGAGGAAGATCACTGCCATCTCCTGAGAACAAACATGCACTACACTTACGGGATTAATGACCGAAGCAGTTGACGCGCCCGGAAACACGAGAAATCAACCAACCAACTAGCCAAATTCGTTTTCTAGGCTCTGTGCAGTCACAGACGTTAAGCGAATTCGACGCTTCACATGTTCCTGATAGGTGACCGTCTAGGAACCCCGGGATCCAACGACGCCGAACCACTTGCCGAAGGGAGAAAAGGCAATGACTGACAGCGACCGTGACGAAACTTGACAAAGATAATAACGGAAGATTACTACACCAAACGCTCAACGTCCAACAACGGTTAGAGAAATGTTGCGTCAACGAAGATGCAACAAATATACAACAATTTTTTGCCACCAAGAATAATTGTCATTAGGGAAACTGAAAAATAAAACTTTTTGATAAACTAAGAGTGAAAAAAATCTGGTGGTCATTTGCAATGAAGACTACAACGAAAAGATTGATTTCATTCCAAGCAAGTGTCTCTTAGAATTTAAGCATATTTTTGCCAGAATAAATGCGTTTTGTAGCATTATTTGAGCAAAATTCCTCTTTGCACGCGTATATTTGTAAAAATTTTGAATTTCCTGAATTTCCCGACCCAATATTATTTTCCCATGATAAGCTGATTAATTGAACATTGCGGCCGCCAACATTCTTAGGACGGTTTTGATCACTCAGTCAACGAGTACTTTTGCCAGGGGCGATGCCCACCCATTAAAATAAGTGTCCTAACCTCCGTTTACACCTGGCATTGGCGTAAACAGTGCGCCGTTTCTGGTGTAGTGCCCGCGCCGTAACCTATATTTGGGCGGCGTGTCAAGGGCCACGTGCGGGCCGAGGTCGGTCGATAGCCTCCCGTGTCACCACACCCACAGCGACCCGTCGAAGGCGTGCGGAGGGCGACGGCGGGGGCGGGGTGGGGCGGGCGCAAGGCCGCAGGGTGGCGGGGATGCCGAGGAGGGGATCCGAGGGAGGTAGAGGAAGCTCGAGCGGGGGCGGGCGCGACGGGGCGGGGCAACTCGCGGAGTCGCGGTCTAGAGGCGGAAGCAGCGGTGATAGGCGCGCCCGAGACTCGCATCGCTGCGACTGACTTGCAGAACAATGGGGTGCTTCTGTGACGGCAGTTCCGTCGACAAAATTCCTCCTTGGAATGAATTCATTGAGATGATCGGAAAAGGAAATTTGCGATAAATTTAGAAGGGAACTTGCTAAATTAAATCTCTAATGATTAAAGCGCTACAAAAATATGAAATTAACCGACTCCAACCATTGATGTTCTTCAAAGATGGATCTAATTCATCAAAGTAGTAAAGAGAGTGGAAATACTTTCTCTCGTTCCAAGCCAATTGACACATCCCCACGCCATTCATTTCTATCTTCTCACGCATTCCCTGAATGTTCTGGTGAATATCTTGTTTCTGTTGGTTTCTATAATCTATGCAAAAAGAGCTCTTAAATGGTTCCCTTCATCCAATTCTTCCCAGGTGTTCCATTCCTTATTACTACTATTAATAAACGTTCTCTTGCCACCACTTGAAATTAAACGTGTAATTTTATATATTGATTTCTTATTGTTTTATTGATTATGGTCGTGCTTCCAAGAACGAGAAACATTTAATTAATTTACCTGTGTCTTCTTCACAAGGGCAAAACAGGAGGAGACGTTTCATGATTTTAAGGTAAAAACGAAACCCTGTATGAAGTAAAACTATGGAAAATTTACTTTTGGTTTCTAGGATGATACACATGTAGTTAGAAGTTTAACACAGTGAGGTAAACGTTTTTAAAGCTGAAAATAGGAATTTCTTGCAAATATTGTAAAGATGCTGTACACCGCAAGAAATATCTATTGCGATTTTAAGTAGTTTCTCGTGATAAGCAACATTATATCCAACATAATGAGCAATATTATATCTGATATAATAATCTGAATTAAGAGGATACTCAATGCCGCATAAAATATTATAGTACAGTGTCTCATTAGATTATAAGAACAATATTTGTACTCTGAAGTTAAAGGTCACTACATCAATTTTTGACAATGTTACATGTTTTAACACGTTTTCCAATTTACTTTTCAATAGAATATATATATATATATATATATATATATATATATATATATATATATATATATATATATATATATATATATATATATATTTGAACTGCTCTCCTGTAAAATTAGGTAAATGTGTCCTTTATCTGCGAAGTTCTGGCATGTAGAGCTAACTTTGTGCCAAAGTAAGTAAATGAGCTCTGAATGCATACCACTTACACACTAAAGATCTGCATTTCGCACCAGTAATCTTCATGACGATCTATACTTTCTTAAGACGGTTCCACACATTCGGCGTTTGGCGAGTAGTTAGTGCCGCTCGTCGAATCCCGAGTAGAGAGGGTGTGTTGCTTACTATTTACCGAGCGCAAAACATTCGTTGCCCTATCCGCAGCATGTCCCCGCAGGGGGAGATCACGATGACGTAGGTTGTCGTGGTCTCTGTTGGAGTGTCGTAGGCGACCACCTGGACCCTGAGTCTCGCAGTGCCGCTCACGTCGTTAGCTTGAAGGTGCAGGTAGTGAGCAGGGGATGCTAAAGCTCCTGGTGGCCGGGCAACCGGCCATCCACCAGTTAGGCCTATGGCGCGTCGACCTTGGAGCAGGACTGGGTGAAGGATGCTTTTCGGAGTATTCTGGATCCCACTTTGAAGTCCGGCGGGAAACTAGTTAACCCCGTCAGGTTGCTCCGGTACGGGCGTTACCCACGTCGTGAGCTGGCGGTAAGCATTGGGGAGACGGGATGGAGGCTCCGAACCGCCTGGACCTTAGTCCAGGTGGCCCCCAGTTGGGCTCTCGGCTTCGTCGTGGCAGTGGACCGATACTCTGGGCAAAGAGGAGGGAACTTGTTCCCGGCGCATGTGAGTGGCGCATTGTCGAGACTCGGGTACTAGCCTGGATAGGTAGGAGCTCTGAGCTATCAGGGCGACCCAGGCATTGTATGGGGAGGTTACCGTGAGGGTCAACTGCGTTCTGGCGGGACCCAGATACCAGCCCAAAGGCGTACTTGTACGTCTGCGGGGGGTGAGGATAGAGGCTAGCGCCTAGGAGCCCACTCCGGGGCTAATCCCCCCTGGCAAAGGACAAGTACGTGATAGGCGTGCGATAGACATACTACTATCCGCAGCGTGTAGATATTTTGGGCACATCAAAGGAAACGAAGACTTGCCAAGCACTTTGGCTACTAGGGGTTGGGCCGGCTGTCGCTTGCTACTCGATGAATGCCAAATATATGGACCCACCTGTATGTTATATGAACATGTTGTAAGCCATTGATTTTTTGTAAAAGATGAATAAATGAAAAAAGCTATATTCATAAATTTTCATTAATTAAAAAAACAGAGCGCCGCTCCCTTTAGTTCCCCAGAAAGCACTGTTTTTTGTTTAGATTTTTTTAGATGTGCCACTTCTGTTGTGCACCGAATATTGTCACACCCGGAAAGTGAACATATATCAATAACTAATGATTAGTGCCTGGATGTTCAGGTATTAATTTTACTTACAATTAGCAAAAAGGCATTTATTATTAATAAAATAGGCTTACAAACAAGGCAATGATTCTGACTAAAGTGGGGGTAAGATCACAAGAAATGTTAAAAAATCACCATTTAAAAGTGATTATTGTAAAGAATAATTAAATTTTTTACGCATTTTATTCTACCACATTTTTATTGACACTATTTATCACATTTTTATTCTACCTCTAAAATTTACATTAGCACTCACGTAGAAGGAAACTTCCTTTTCTTTGTAATCTTTATTGCACATGATCATCCGGTATGACGACTACGAATTTATTTTACTTGCGACGCTGTCTCTACGAAATGGTTTTGTGATCCTTTTGAATCTTGAAATGGTATCAGTGAAAACGGAATTATAAATTTCGTTCTCCGCACATGCGTAATCGCAAAAAGGGAACTAAAGAAAGAACTGAGAAGGATATATCATATTCAGACAGCTCTGTTCTCAAAAGGGATCAGAGGCCATACACAAACAGGATGAGATTTCTGATGAGAGAATAAGTCTGTCAGTATCAATGAAAAAATAACAATCTTCACTGGTTTCATCTTCTTTTCCCTTTTTGATTTTTAACACAGCCTGACACTGGAGCCTCCGCGTTCACAGGAAGACAATACACGACCGTGCCTTCACGATGTCCAGGCTTGGAGGTATACTTCCAGCTTGATAGAGATCGGTGTCAGGAGGGGGAAAAGGGAAATAATGACGAAAAAGGAAGAAATGGCACAAATAAGTCAAAACTCAAAAAATAGGCACCAGAAGCTAAAATAGGTAAAAAAAGGCAAAATGAAAATCTATTAAAAGAACTAAAGAAGTACAATTAAGTGATTCATATAGTTTAAAGTCATTAAATCGAAACAATAATAAAAAGGCATTTTACCCAACTTCCAGACTCTACTAATATTGATAATATCTTATACATAGTACGATTTGGAAACTTATCTAATATCTGGGGCATTAAGATAATTTTTACTTTCTCAGATATTTCACACCCAGAAAGTACAGTATGTCTGCAACAAATTCTGTCGTTGTTTGTTAGAAAAACATTTTTTGTTTGTTAGAAAAACTTGTTATAAAAATATCCCAAAATGGATATAAAAAAGGATATAAGTTTTTCTTATTTTTTTGTTGCTCAAATAGAGCAAAGCTTGCTTAATATGTATAGGTTAGATTTTCGTTAAAAACGTAGAATTTTAAAAATTGTAAAAGTTCCTTCAATTTTTTTCAAATTGACATATACACGTTCAATGTTGAAGCTAGCAATTTCTTTATAAACGTAGGCTTTTCCTTAATACTAGTAGATTTTTAAATAATTTCACGTGCATTTTTTCAAAATAATACCAGTTTTCGAGAAATTATGAAATATGTCGTAGCAATTGTTCGTCTTAGATGTAATATTTGATGAAACCTTAAAAAATTATTTTAAAAGATGAAGACATTATTCAGCGGAACGAGCATTTTTTGTATACGCCCTTCAAATCCCAGCTTGACCAAATATTTTTTCTTTAAACTATTTCTTAAAGAACAGAGAAAATACATTGAATTCAATGGAGAGAGCCATTTTAATTTAAAATTTTGAATAAAAAAGGATTTTTTAGAACTATCATGCGCTTGTTTGGTTTTGAGTTTTCCTACTGGTGGTTGGTGTTAATAGGATAGAAAGTGCAATATTATATCACGTCACCGTTACCAAGAATATAAAGAATCGACCCTAGCTAGAAAGCTAGATCAAAATCAGGCGCTGTCTTGAGAAGAATCCTAGCGCTCCGCTGCTCTGATAGGTATTTTTTGTTTGTTTTTCGATCAATACCAGGCGAATGCCAGAGCAGCAACCTAAAAAACGGGCTACGGACCACGCGCAATTGTAAATTTAAGTGTAAATTTATATTATTTAACATTAATTTTTTTAAATGTGTAATGACCTTAAATGTGTAAAAATAAATTCACAAAAAAGAGGTCATTTTAAAACATATTTCTGTTTTAAATGTTAAAATTTATGGAATACATTTCCAGAAAAGTACAATGACCCCAGAGCACTGCCACCCGTCTGGAGCTGTTCATGGGGCGCAGCAGGAAGTGACGACGTGCCAGAATGGCGGTGGATGATCGTCCATGGAGTCCTCAGCAAGGGGCGTGGCGGAGAATCGACGGAAGAGATGACATCCAGAAGCAGGAAAAGTGGCCGACGAATGCGCGGACGGGGGCGGGAGCGCCACACGGTGTGGTGGGGCGGCGCCTCCAGGCGCGAAGCGAGATGCGGCGGCGGCGGCGGCGGCGGCGGCGGCGGCGGCGGCGGCGCCGGCGGCGGCGGCGGCGGCGGCGGCGGCGGCGGCGGCGGGGGCGGCGGAGGCGGCGGTGGCGGTGGCGGAGATGGCGGCGAGAGGGGTGGAGGTGGCGGCGGCGACGGCGAAGGGGGCGGAGGCGAAGGCATGGACGGCGGGGTGCAGAGCGCGGGCGGGCCGGGGATGCAGCTCGGCTCGTCGGGCTCAGGCGGCGCACACTGGTCTGAATCGGGCGAAACGCGCGCGTCGGCGAAATAAGTTAAACTAGTGATGTTACAACAGCACATACTTTCCCGCATTATTTGAAAGTTTGCATTTTTCGAAAATTCAGAGAGGTCAACGGAAATTAAACCTGTGCATTTATTGACAGTCCTTTGCTCCATCTGAAGAAAAGTTTCTAATCCAGAACTATGGAGCAATTTTGTTTAGAAAGTTTAAAAAATGTTGTTTAGCTTTCATGTAAAGTACCTTTAAAAATCAAAATATATATTTCAAATTCGCAGAACTTCGAGGTAGGTAAGGGAATACCAATTCTGAAGAATTCGTTTGAAGGGTTTAGGCGCTAGCGACTACCACAGACAAGGCGGACGAATATAACCGTCAGCAAATTTTTCGGTATCAAATACCAACAAAACCATTTCAATACTTTCTCTTTACTACATAGTAGGCGTCTAGGTTTCAAACCTTGCTAACCTCGCGTTTTTTGAAACATTTTTAATTATGAAACTACTTATATTTAAAATGTTGGGAAGAGATTCCGGAGCTCAAGAAAAGGTGCGAAGATGGTACTTCTCCCCCATAAGTCACATACAGTTTTTACTGTTCTTTGACTAAATAAAATTAATAAAATCAATTTAAATGAATATTATCAAATCTAGGTACATTACGTACTCCTGTCGTGCCCTAATATGTAACAACACCAGTCGCGCGTTGAACACAGTACAAAATTGAATATTAAAAAATATGCTATCTTTGTTGTTACATTCAATATGTTTAAATAATTGGGTATTTTCATCTATTAAAGGTTTAAAATATCTTTCCATAGAACGAAATTTTATAACAAATCAGAAAAGACAACATACAAAACCAATGTGGAATCTTATTCGTGCCTGTGCAGTATATTATATTGTACGATTTTATTTGAGACCAAATATTTTTAATATTTAGGTAATGTATCTTATTTTTATTTTTTATCTTCATGTGGACACATATTAAAGGAATCGTTCTCAGTTCTTTCACAGTTATCGCAAACGATATTCTTTCAATTGTTCCGTCATCTATATCTTTTAGATGCATTGTACCGTAATAATTATGACCTTATTTCCTCTTCTGCTGCATAAATAGTAAGATAACGGTCATTATTTTGGGGTAGATCAGATCTGAACGGATAAGGTTTGCTGTTCTGAGAATGTCTTCCGCCAAGTGCATGAAATATTTAAAATCAATTATTACGCTAAGAATCTTGCACCTGGCCACCATGTGTAACTTTATTAATTCCAAACCTAATGTTTTCAAATAAACTGGATGAGAGAAACCTAAGCTTAATTTCTCACGAACTTAAAAACGAAAATATTTACCGATGCAAATAAGTTTTTACAATGCGGAAGCGAAAGTTTCTAGTTTTCAAATGTTGCTAACATCGCTTTGTTTGTACTTTTATTCATCATTCATATACAGTAATTTATAAAGAAAAAGTGTGAGGAAGAGATTGTGGAGCCGATTATACTTCTCTCTCATGCGTCACATGCAATTTTTACTCTTCTTTGCCGAGAATAAAAATTATATCAAATCAGATCACGAGACCGGTCGCTCGCTGTTCTCCGTATAACAGATGCACGCCGAGTGTCAAAACGAGCATTATTGGCGATAGGAAAGCGGACTGGCTTTCAGAATCCGACGAATAGGTAGTGAAAAAATGGTCAGAAATCGATAGACCCTAAGAAAGACTATATCGCCTCTGAACGATGTCGAAAGCGAAATTCGCTGCTAATACTCCGTACAAAGTCGCTACCTGAGGAATGAACAGAACTTGAAACGAAACAATGAATACAGTAGAGTCTCGGTAATTCGAGGTGGGCGAAACCGAGCTTGGCTCGAATTAATGATAACTAGAATGATCGAAAATGATTAATTTATTAAAATAGAAATATAAACACATCTTTTAAATTTCAAAGTATGTATATTTCAATTAAAATGCACTTGCATAATATTATTACATTAATTGCTGAAGATAAGTTAATTACATCTTAAAGTAATTGTCAGTTGTTTTTAGGGCTCTTGGTTTAGCCTATTTTCTGACAACAAGAAATTTCATTTTGTGACTTCCTGATGCATTTGATGTCGCAAGAAGTGTCAATCACTCTTTGCTCTTTTTCTGACCTGGAACACTTTTCACGTGACGCGAGTGTTTTAGAAGGTAGCATTTTAAAATGAAGGCCAGTTTCATCGCAATTAGAAAGCTGGTCATTTGTAAGTTTTTCATATTTCTCTCTCTTCTCTAATTTCTTGCTAACTTTTACGACGGCTTCAGAATCAGCAGATAATTTCACTCCACACTTCTCTAGTTGCCGAATACTGTATCTTTTTTTCCACTTGTCAAACCAGCCTACAATAGCAGTGAAATTTGTAGTATCTCCCTCTTCAAAACCTTTTTGAAACACCATAGATTTTTCTTGAAGAATTGGTCCTGAAGGAGGCATCCTTTTTTCATTTGTTGGGTAAACCACATAAAAAGTGCCTTACTAGTTTTTCCATATTAAGATTTTTTTCAAAAATTTTCTGTCCAATTTGCTTGTTTCTACGCAAATCACCAACCGTAACTTCACCTACGCCATATTTGACAGTAAGTTTTTATGGGTTTCCCCCTTATCTAGTCTTTTTAATGCTTCTAATTTTACTGCTAATGGAAGGAATTTCCTTTTTATTTTTGGAAAAATATGGAAAAACAAAGATTCTATAAACTAAAATTTAAAAAAAATCTTTCAAATGGGACTGAAATTGTGTGTTAGTACCGAACTAATCGAACTGTAATATGAACAACTAAACTAATTTTTGCTTGAACGATTGGAACAACAATACTACCGCACTAGTCCAACAACAATGCTTCAAACCGGCCAAATAACAATAAAAAACAGATGTAGTAAATTTTTCATGTCTTAGTCATTTCTTCGGGACTAAACTTATTTATTTTAATTAATTTTTTGGTAAGTCGGATTTAATTCGGATTTATGGGAAACTCGAACGTCGAGAATCGAATTATAGAGACTCTACTGTGTTTCTATATTACTAATTTCCAATGCGCTCCGAAATTGAAAGAAGTCGTGCAGTATGCGGCCATGTGAGAGATGTCTATGGTTTCGTTGGATACCTAGGAATTCGGGAAACATTAAAAAAACATTGAAACAGTTTGAACTTTGTCTGAAAATTGCCAATACTTTATTGTGTTGTTCCACTTATTCTGACAGTGCGACTGATTTCTCGTACTCCGTGCGACACTGCTTACGACACAGCTGACGTCATGCGACAGAAAGGATTTGAGGAAGAGGTCGCACGCCATTAAATATTTAAAATTCACTTATTGCATTTTGGAACAGCAACTTTTTTGATATTATTATGTAAAGAACTGCTGTTCTATTTATCCCTCTCTCCTGTACTCTGTTACGTACATTGTATACGTGAAGAATATTTTTGTTAAAATATTTTATTTGTTGCAGTGTTATACGAGAGGATTTCATTTGTTTTTTCTTGAACAGTTATCCAGCTAATTTTTGGGAAACCATTTGAACATGATTTGTTCAGCAGCATCTTTGCTGCTGATCACTAGTTTTTTTTATGTATTTACATTTAAAACACATTTTCGAAGTTAAGTATTTACGTCGAATCAACCTTTTTCACCACTAATTGAGAAAATGCTTTAATTTTGATTGTTTGTAACTTCATTTTTCTAATTAAATTTAAATTGTTATTCATCATATTTTATTTTATAATATCGTATGTTGTAAGAATGTATGTAAACTTTTATAGGGATATTTTATACTGCTCTTGAATAAGTTAAGCCATGTGCAACTTAAGAGTGTCAAAGTTTCAACTTGTTTCAATTTAAATTTGACGGTAGGTTAAAAAAACCCATTCCCAAAATTACCACTTTTATAAAATGTGCAATAATTAATAAAACACGTTGATATTCAACTACTGGAACATGCTGTCTTTAAAAAGGGAGACCATTTGAAGTGTTTATTACACGGAGCAGAAAACATTTTCTACTTATGTAAGTTTATTTAAAGTGTTAACTAAAAATATGTATAAAACCTATACTAAAATTCAAACTCAAAAACGAAATGGTTGATAAAACCATTTTCTAGAACATTTATGGTGGGCATTTAAAAAAATGAACACGGTAGCGCTACATGCCGTGTGTTATTGCTAATAACTTTTATGGCCTGCACCTGAGGTGACGTTCATCCAGGACTGGTGGAAACGGGTGGGATAAAATCGCTGGTGGGATGTTTTGCAGAATTGGTAATTCACAGCATTGCGCGCGCATTTGTTGGCTAAATGTATTGGGAATTTTGTAGAGAGATGAAGTTTTTTTAGGTGTATTTGTGGGGTATGGTATGTTTAGGGAACCGATCAAATTTTCTTGGATTAACTAAAGTTGTAAAGTCTTTTCGGGTCATAACCCTGATCGTATCCCACGAGAAGGAATCAACTCACTATTCCGAGAATACGAAGTGGCGTCTTCCAAGCCGATAATTACAGAGGCTTCGCTATAAGTGTATTTAGTCTATGAGTGTCTTTCTACGTTGGCGATGAGTACGGAAAAGACTCGTTCGATGAGGGCCATTTAGTGACGAAGCCCCTCTTCCTCTGCGTGGTTTGAACGTTTCTGCACGCGTCCATGGTCGTCACCAGTACCAAATTATTGGCAGGATCGATTCAATACATAAGGTACAGATGAATGGGGAGTTCCATGAAATACATGTTGTGTTAAAATGAATGTTACCAACTTTTAAGGCACGTAGAAGGATAGAAAATTATAATTTTTTGTCCATGACCATGTAATGAGAAATTGCATATAAAGAAGGTTTATACCTCTACGCATGCGACATTTGCCCCTTGTTGTTATGTAACTAGTATTCGCAGGTGTTCGGCAGGTACATGAAACTCCATATATACAGGTATTAGAATAGAAAATAATAGAATAGAAAATAATAGAATAGAATATTTCTTTTGCTACATAGGAATGCAAAGAAATATTTCTGGTAGTAGCGTTTTCTAAATATTTACTACAAATACAGAAAACAAACAATCAAACAAACATTACAGTATTTACACATTAGTTAATATAATTTTACAAAATCAATGTATTAACCATATCATGCTAAAGCTACCCTAATATTAAATAACAATATTATGATAATAAATGAATTATAATGTTAACATTCTAAAAAAATTACAATTTATTTCATCTAATTTAAAATTTTTTGACATTCTGAGGGAAAGTCTTCAGCACTGCAGCACTCCAGCACTTAGGAAAGTGAAATCTGCGACTGCGTCGGATCGTGTCTTGCAGAACATCTATGTATAAGGAGTTGCCGAACAGTCAGGGGCAATGACACATGTATAACTCGGTTACAAGAAATTTCCCACTACGTGTTTATTAGCCACACGTGATCATTATCGACCCTTCTACATGCTTTAGAAATCTGTAACATTTATTCTGAGACATCTGTATACCCCCGTATACCAAAACAAATGTTGGAGTGGAAAAAAATACAGAAAAATATTGTCCCATATAGCAAAAAGAATTGAAACTAGTGGTGCTAAAATAGTACGTAGTTTCTCGCCCGTATTTTCACGCAAAATTACGCAAAAATCGCTCAAATTTTCGCAAAATTGTACATGACCTTACTTCAAAATATATCTTTAAGGACCAGATATAATTAAGGGGAAAATCTGTATCCTTAATATTCAAGTTGAAGGAAGACTCCGAAAAAATTTTCAACTTTTGCAATTTTCAAAAAGTAGTGTTCAACGAATATTGAGACCTACACAATTCTATTGAACGTCCTTCACACTATCCAACAACAAAATTTAATGCAAATCGATGGAGGAATATTTTTGAAACTTTGGAAAAGTTCCTAGGGGCTTTTTCATGGAACCGCGACATCAGCCAGATCGATTAAGGAATGTCAATTTTGAAGAAAATTGGCTGAACGGTTTAGCCGCTAGCATTGTAGCACAGACAGACGCCCGGACGTTTTGCCGTCATTCGATTTTCCGATATCAAGGACCCACAATAGATTCTGGCTTTACCACGAATTAAAGGAGTTTTTCCTAAATTTAGCAACTAGACTTATCCGCTTTTTCGGCAACACGGCCTTTTAATAATGTATTTTCTGCCAAGAATTCGCAATTGTTTCGCGCAGCATTATATAACCTTCTCTCTATCCCGTAGGGAGAAAGGAACATATTGGGGTGGGGGTGGGGGTGGGGTCGTTGCTCGCACCCATGTCCTCCGCGCGCGTTCGGGCCGTCTCCCGCCCACTGTGCGGCTTGGCGGGCGCGTCGCGTGGCGGGGGCGGCGCGCGCAGCCGTGGGCCTCGGCGGGGGCGGGCGCGGGCGCGCGGGGGTGGCCGGTGCCACGTGCGGGCGGCGTTCTCGCGCGCGGCCGTTCACCCCCGGCCCGTGGGGCCGGGCCGCGCGGCGCGGCGCGGGGCGGTGCAGTGCCGGATTTACCTCCGGGCGGCCCCGGCCCCGGTCCCGGCCCCGGTCCCGGCCCGGCCCGGCTGCGGCCGCGGCCTCGGCCTCCCTCGTTTCAAAACAAGCCGCGCGCGCCCGGTAGCCGCGCCGGGAACTGGGTCACGAGCCGCTGAACCTGCGGCGGGGGCGGTGGGGCGGTGGGGCGGTGGGGCGCCGACGCGAGATGCAGGAATGGAGAGGGATGAGCCTTTTGCACGGTTTGCGCCGATTGCGAGCGTTACATTCCTATCGATAGTCATCGTTCTTATCAACCAGTGAGCCTGATAGGGTTGACCGTTTATTTGTTTTTCATTTATGTAATTGGTTTTCTTAAAACTAACCCTCGGAACAAAAATAAGATGGAAAGATATACTACAGATACTGGCCAGAGGGAAGATGCACAATTTGCAATTTGGGTCGTTGAGAAACGAAACGATAAACACGGACATTTGGGACAGAAGTGATTAAGATGTATTTTCCACAGCCTTTTTGTATACACATCTCTTTTAAAAAATATTCAGTAGATTCATACATAATAACTGATTTATTTATCTAATTCTCGTTTGAATAACTACATTTTCAAAATTTTGCTGTGGAATGCTATAACTTTCTCGCTCATAACTCCGATTGACAATTTCTATTACTGTTGTATTTCAGAATTTGAAAGAATGGTCAAAAACTAGAAATGTCTATAGAATTGAAAATTTCCCTTTTTACACTAACATACCTGACGTGACAGAAAAATGTAGTTTGCCTATTTGATTTTAGCGCATCCAAATCTGTTCAATTTCTTGAACATAAAAAAATCGATGACCTGAGTAATTTTAAAACATTACAAAGCACACGTATTTTATGAAAATGAACGACAGATGTCCAAATTTAATTGTGCAAATTAGAATTAAGTCAAATAGATTTTTGTATGAACAATTATTTGAAGTCGGACGCGGTAGCAAACCCAGAAATTTTTCGTTCAGACTACCTTACGTTTAGGAGAGATCGCGAAACCAGAGGCGGTGGTGTTTTTATTTGCGTAAAAAACGCTTTTAATATCAGATCAAATTGGGTTGATGAAGAATTTGAAATGATGGGTGTAGAAATTTTTTGTTCGGGAAGTATCTTAGAAATAATTGCTTGCTATCGTCCGCCGAGCAATAGTTATGAAATCTTAGGCGCGCTCTAGGAAAGAATGAAAAATATAAATAGCCGTCATGTAGTCATTGCTGGAGACCTAAATCTCCCAGACGCAAATTGGAAAGGGATTGTTTGCGAAGGGAAAGTACAACAACTAGTCAACAGACTTGTCTGGGACAGCGGATTAGCACAGGTAGTAGACCGGCCCACCCGACAGGACGCGATTCTGGACATTTGCCTAATTAGACCGAAGGACTTATTTTGGTCGTGTGACGTTTTAGAAGGCATAAGTGATCATAAAGCCGTTTTAGTTGATTTACAGTTAAGTATTTCAAGGAAAAATATTGCGACAGGTATTCTAGTGAGGGAATACAAGAAAGCGAATGTAGCAGAGTTTCAAAATTACTTAAGAGAACGGTATGGCGAATTCCTTAGTATAGGAGGAGGAATGGAAGAAATATGGGAAGCGTTTAAAAATATTCTAGTAAATGCCGAGCAGGCATTTGTACCAACTAAATTGTTAAAAATAAAATGCGATCCGGAATATTATAATGCGAAAATCAGACGGTTGAAAAGAAAAACCAGAGAAGCGTTTAGCAACAGACACTGTAGTGAAAACCATATGACATTATTTCGAAATTATTCAAAAGCTTTGAGGAAGGAAAAGAAAATCGCAGAGGAACATCATTTAACCCATATTCTTGATGCGGAGGGCAGTAAAAATTGGTCGGCATTTTTTAAATACGTTCGTAGAAGGAAGGGAAATTAAGATGAGATTCCAGTTGTTCGGGTTAATAATTCGCCAATATCGGACGATTGTGAAAAAGCTAATGTTTTTAACGCGTATTTTAGCTCCGATTTCAAGCAAAAGTCAAATTGTATTCAGATACCATCACTGTCAGATAGAAGTCTTTTTCATATTAATGCAAATACTTTGCGGAAAAGAATAAAATTAATGAAGAGAGGGAAATCACGAGGCCCGAATTCTATTTCCACGGACGTCATTAAATTAGGTGGAGAGGCTATTATACCATATTTAATTAGGTTATTTCATGTATCGATAAACAACGCTTGCGTACTGGAAGATTGGAAGCTGGCTCTCGTCGTACCTATTTTTAAAAGTGGCGACAAGACATTACTTAGTAACTATAGACCGGTAAGTCTTACATCAGTCGTATGCAAGCTTATGGAACATCTAATTTCTAGCTATATCAGGAAAGAATGGGAGGACAAGCAATGGCTTTATCAGGGTCAACACGGTTTCAGGAATGGTTTTTCGTGCGAAAGTCAGCTAGTCTCACTTTTACAGGACCTAGCCGACATAGTTGATGAAGGTGGTAGGGTCGACGCGATTGTAATTGATTTTGCCAAAGCTTTTGATGTTGTTCCACACGATCGTCTTGTAAAGAAATTAATAGATTCGGGTTTAGACACTAGAGTGGTAGCGTTGATAAACGAACTACTTCGTGACAGGACACAAAAGGTCCGAATCGGAAATTACTTATCAACTTCGAGAAACGTCACGTCAGGAATTCCACAAGGGAGTGTCATCGGCCCACTCATGTTTCTTGCCTTCGTGAATGATTTACCGACAAGTTTAGTTTCTCTTTGCAGATGACTGCGTAATTTATAGAATTGTTAACTCGGAGGAGGACGATAATATTTTGCAGCGAGACTTGGACAAATTACATATCTGGGCGGATACAAACGGCATGGAAATAAATAGTTCAAAGAGCAAATCCATCACGTTTGGTAGGGGTCGAAGTTACAATGAAACCGCGTATAAATTGAATAATAATATTATACCTCGAGTCACGTCTTGCAAATATTTAGGAGTTCAGCTAGACAGTAAATTGACATGGGAAAACCAAGTAAATTTCGTTGTAGGGAAAGCATGGAGATCTTTGCATTTTATTATGCGGATTCTCAAAACGAGTTCAGTGAGTGCCAAAGAACTGGCATATATGTCATTAGTGCGACCCATATTAGAATATGGCGCGATATGTTGGGACCCATACAGACTTTTGCAGCAAAGAAATCTAGAAAAGGTTCAGCGTAGAGCTTCAAAATTTGCTTTCAGGGGTACCAGGAATAAAGTATGGGAGTCACTCGAAACAAGGAGAATGAAATCGCGTTTCTATGCTATGTATAAAGCGTACACAGGCTTTTGACCGTGGAAAGAAATTCAAAGTCGATTAGGGAAACCTACATATTTCGGCAGAGCGGATCACATGCACAAAATTCAGACAAGAAATCAGAAAACGGACGTTGGGAAATATTCATTCGCGAATCGAACTATTAGAGACTGGAACGCTTGCCTGTGACAATCTTTGATCCCTTTCCTCATGATGTCAGCAAATTTAAAAATAAATTAAATTCCTAGATGTTTATATGTGTCTTATTATCTCCTATATAACGTATGTTATATTATAACTATTATTATTATAACATTATTATTATTATTACTATTATTATTATTATTATTATTATTATTATTATTATTATTATTATTATTATTATGTGAAGTGAAGTGGAGTGCTATGGAAGCTTGCACGGTGAAATGTTTATGTTAATTTGTAAAGTGTGTAAAATTTGTAAAATTTTGTATAGTTGTTAAGTTCTGTAATGTTTAGTTAGTGTATTCTGCCACCAAGTTCTGGAACTTATTTGCAGAATTAGTAATAAATCTATCTAAGTCCTCAGAAAAATACCAGTCTAATTCACATCAGTTCTATTTTGGGATATTTGGATCTGAAAGTTTGACGAAAATCACAAATCATATCATCATTTTTTAAGGTGTTTGTAGCATTGTAAGAATTCCACATGTTTACTGTTTATGGCAAATTTTATGATTTTAATAACAATTGTAAGCAACAATGTTCGCATTACCATTTATGTAACATGGGTGGACTCTATTGCCTCCAACATGTATGTTCACATGCTAGAGGGGAAAACTGACTCACTTAGATATTTTCTAATCAAGCATGCTTTTTGTTACAAATCCTTGAAATTAAGAAGGCAGTAGAGCTTAAAAACAAAAGATACTTAATGAGTGAAATAAAACATCTTAACAAATTTACTTATTCAAACTTTTTAACATTGTCTTTATTCTCTGTGCTGGAGACACACATTTCAGTCTCATGAAAAATTAGTGGTTTTCAGGTAGACCCAAGGCTGCCTATATCGTGTCTATTTCATAAGTGTTGTATTTTACATCCATGTTCTGTATCAGTTTTACTTCATTCCGTTAACATTTCTCCCTCTTCCGCGTTAGTGACCTCTTCTGAGATGAACCCTTACATCCTCATTATATTTCCCCTTACCACCTTCCTCGGTATAATTTGATTTTTGATGTGATTTGATTTTTAATTTGATTTGATTTATTTTGTAAAAAACAGTAAAAGATATATGTGACGTATGGGGGAGAAGATCATTTTCTATTTTCTCCTCTTCCTCCAAACAATATTTTTGTTGCCAGTTGGCAGGTCGACCTTTTATTTTATTTTATTTTATTTTATTTTACGTCAAAAAAACAGTTCAAACTGCGTATGACGTGCTATGGGGAAAACTGAATTGTGTGCACATTTTCAAAATTCTGTGATCCCTACACTAAGTCATATACTACTTAAATTTAGAACAAAAAAACAAGAAAAACAACCCTCCCATGTAATAAAATCTATTTTCAAGGATAAATAAGCAATAAATTTTCGCTCTTATCCATGTTGTCGTTCGGAATAATACTTCCTGCCGCGACAACATGGAAACGATAATTTGAATAATTGTATTTCCCACTGAATTCTAGAAGACGTGCACAGAAAATGAAGTTACATTTATGTCCAGAAGCAAAACAAGGGGCCATCTCAGCATTTGCTCAATGGATCAGGGAAACTGGACGAAAAACCTGATCGAGATGGGGGTCATTGACCCGGAAGCTGTAGTACAATAGTTGTTACAGGTTGTTTATACTCATTTATACAGTCCAAATGGTAATTAATGCATTATGTATCATTGTTAAAATTAATTTTACTTTTCTTGTGATGCTCAGTATAGTCTCTAATTGTATAGAAACAGTTATGCAGCAGAAACGATTTCACTTGGATTTAAACTTTTCTATCGAATTTAATCGTTTAATGTCGTCTGGCAAAGTGTTGTAAAATAATGTACATGTATTGTATGTGAATTTTTTGTATTGAGCTGTTGATACTGTCACCTGATGAATATGATTTCTACGTCGAGTGTTATAGTAATAGACATCGGCATTTTCTGAAAATATATTCCCGCCCTTAAGCAAGTCATTTTTGACAAAAACAACTGATTCGTAAATAAACAGACAAGGTAATGGTAAAATTCCTAGATTAATGAAGAGAGGCTTACATGAATCACGTGAGACCTGACGTGAATCACGTGAATCACGTGACCTCTGAGATTTCTTGCACCGGCCAAAAATCGCTGCAGGATGAATTCTACCATTCAGGGGCGCCCTGTCGAAATTTTCACATGTGTAGATTCCTAGCATGAGATTTCTACCATCCCCCTTTTTTAATCTTCCTGGGGCCTTTTCCAGCTTGAGGGAATGTCGATTTCGACTATCCGCGCCGGGTACCCTCTATGTCTCTCATGGGGTCACATATAAACCTTTTACTCTAGACACTAACACACTTGCGGGCTCCTCGGTCTATGGCCAGTAGACTCACAAGACCTTCCGCGACAACCCACATACATGTCAGACAAGGGACAAACAACCATGCCCACGGCGGGACTCAAACCCGTCACCCTTCAGATCGAGGTGCTGAGTCAGCACACTCTCGCAAACTTGGCCTTGCAGGTCGGCAGTAACATGAGATTTCTACCACATATTTATAAAAAAAATTATAATGCTCAAGCCCCGCATACTCTAGTTGTTTATCACATTTATTTTGAACCATCTTGTATAAGCTGTTGTCAGCTGGAACATCCAGATCTACCCAACCTAATGAAAATAGGTTTAAAGAAATTGGTAATTAAATTGCTACATATTCGAACAAGTTAACATTTATTTTTAGAAAATCGTGTCGAGCCTAATCGGGCCGGCACACTAGCTGTAACCAATTCTCAGAAAAAAATCCCGAGAATAAAACATTGCAAAAATATTACGTATAAAGTCCGAGCATACACAAATTTCTTTGTGTCCGATACGTAGAAAAACACAAACTCTATTGTGAGGTGTTGTAAATTAAATGAAAATTAATGCGAAAATCTAGGAATTAAATACAGATTTATTTTTGAAACTTTTTATTCGGTTCTGGTAAGTTGGTTGTTCCAGCTACATGTAGATAAATATCGGTGATTCGGTGAACAATGAACAAATTGGAGAGTTGATAAAACTCCATGACAGAAATGTCAAGAAGTTTAAGGTTCTAGTACGAAATTGGAATGAAGTTATTGATCAATTTCTGTTCCCAAGGTTTCTTGCGACACCGTTGAAGTTTCAGTAGCCATTCGTGTGCTCTGTCCTAATACACATGATTTCGATAGCACAGGTATCGATTAACAAAAGCAGAGGAAATTACAATGATTCAAATACTGAAAACGCGTCACTGGGGAAAGAGAAATAGTATTGAAATACGTTAGACCGCCTGTTCGTGGATAGTAACCCTTTTCTGTAATTTTTAGAAGATCCTTTGGAATTTGTAGGCAGACATTTATTTTTTAAAATTATTATAATTTTTTTTACATTTATTTAGACCAACGTTTCGAAGGTCATTGGCCTTCTTCTTCTTCTTCTTCTTCTTCTTCTTCTTCTTCTTCTGAGTCTAATGAAATTAAACATACATAAATTAAAACAAAAAATTAGAATAATGAATATCATTATAAATTAGATAATTAAAAATAAAAATTGAATAAGTACAACACGCAAGAAAAATTGCATCAATTAATTTTATAAAATTTCATGATTTACCTGAATTATAGTAATATGTTGTATCTTTTGATTTTGAAATATAAATATAAAATATAAAAAGGGCAGTCTCATAAATTTTATAACAAATTTGAGCTTCGTAAAGAAATGTAATCCTTTCCGTCGCTAATATTATATTGAAGGTTGGTAGCACGAAAGCGAATAGTACACGTAACTAAAATTCACTATTTGTTGGCCGGTCGGGTCCGCGACAAGCCGTCCGCGACTTGCGTGGTGAGCGTTTGTTTTTTACTCATCAAACTAAAACACCGCACGACTTGAATCTACTTACGCCCTTTGAATAACAGCCACGACATCTCACCTTTCTTGGTCTTGTGGACTCTCCCGTTTGCACTCAGCCCTGACTCCAGAATACTTTGTCACGCACTGGCATCCACTGCAATTCATTCACATCCACCGCTATTATATTATACAAATATGAGAATATACCCGTTTTGCAACCCTCAGGTGGCTCATGGGCAGCGTGCTAGCTTTCTGTGAGGCAGTTCCGGGTTCGATTCCCGGCCGGGTCAAAAATCAAGCTGTAGAATCATAATACAAATCGTCTCAGTTTTCCATAGTTGTGTGACGAAAGAAAAATATCTGGCATGCCAAGTAAAGTAGGTACAATGATGGGAATACATCATGTACACCACATGTCTCTCTTACCCCGCGCGTGGATCATAAATAACTAGTAGTGCTAAAACAGCACATACTTTCTCGCCCGTAATTTCACGTAAAATTACGCGAAAAGTACTCTAATTTTGGAAAAATTGTACATGACCTTATTTCAAAATCTATCATTGAGGAACAAATTTCATTAAAGAAAAATCTCTATATTCAAAATTGTAGTTGTAGGAAGATGCCGGAGAAATTTTGAACTTTTGCAATTTTCGAAAAATCAGAGTTTCCAACAAACATAAAACCCACACCATTCCCTTAAACGTCCTTTACACTATCCAACAACAAAATTTAATCAAAAGCGATGGATCCATTATTTTTTAAAATTGAGAAAATGTTACAGAGGCTTCATGTAAAATACTCCTCAAAATTGCAATATCGGTTTAAAATTCAAGGAGTTACAACATCAGCTAGATCGATTGGGGAATATCAATATTGGAGAAAATAGACTGAATGGTTTAACCGCTAGTGTTGTTCACAGACGGACGAACAGACAGGCAGGCAAACAGGCGGACAGACGTTTCACCGTCATTCACTTTTTCGGTATCAAGGACACACAAAACATGGATCCTGGCTATATTTCGTGTTAAAGGATTTTTTATAAATTTAGAAACTGGATTTATCCACGTTTTCGTTACCAGGGTTCTGTAATACGAGTTTTTCTGCAGAAAATTTGTCGTTTTTTTCGTGCAGCATTATATAACTTTCTCTCTACCTTGTAGTGAGAAAGTGAAAACAGGGCCCAAACCTGGGAACTTCGCTAACTGGCAAAAGTCGGATTAATCAGATCCTGGGCATTTGCCCAAAACATACAGACACAGCCATTTTTGTGTAATGAAGGTTCATTGGATTTGCTTCGTAGCTTCTCAGAATCTTCAATTATGAGGACGGATTTAGTGTCATTGTGATCACGCTGTGAAAGCACAGCACGGTGAGGTATAGGAAGATACACAATTGGGGTAACGAGTTCCCCGAAAGAAAATGATTAACAACTTATACTGAATTGACTTTGTAAGTTGAAAAAAATTATAGACGTATCGCATAGACCTCTATTAGCTCCTGAAATTTATTCATTGTTCATGGAATCACATCAAATAACCAGTTCAAAACTGCTAAAGAAGCACTGGGGAAGATAAAAATGCAAAGAGGGAGAAGTTATGGGATCACTGAAGATCTACAGAAAGAAATAGAGAAAAGAAGGTAAATATACATTCTTATTAAAGAATTCCGGAAAACTAAATCATACATTACATACACTCAATCATACACACTACATACGGGGCTGAAAATGTTATTTTTCAGTTTGGGAAGTTAGTAATGATGTTATTAAATTTTTTAATAATAGTTATACGATAAGTGGATTGTTAACTATAAATATTTTACATTTCGGTATGATACAAATTTGCAAATAATGTAAAACAGAGCGGTATTGTATTCTGAAAGACTTATTTGATGGAAATCTTCAGTCGTTTGAAATGTTTACCTTCAGGTCACATAATAATAACGGAATATTCAAATAATCTTAAGGCATTTAGCCAAATCCAAGTCTTTAAAGGGTTGTGAAAGGTATATGATAATCAGATGAATGCTTCACAGGTTGTAGGTGCATACGATGAAAGGACTATCATTCATCAGGGATTTTTAAGAATATTGTCGCTGAGGGGCACGTGTCTGATATTGGAAGCCGTGAGACGGTCGACAATTTTTAGATGTTAGGAACTTCAAATTAGCTAATCGCTGATGTGATGCCTACAATGCCTTTGTGGTCAATAATAATTCTAACAGGGTATGTTATTGTAATATTCTCTAAAGTTAAAGTTATTGTATTTTCTCTAAAGTATTGTCATAATATACTTCAAAGTACCTGTTTTCAAGTGATTTGGAGAAGACCGCTAGTTCTCAGTACTGAGTTGCTGGTAATGTTACTATCCTTAGTGCATGATTGATGAACGATGTAATTTTACTTCAGTTTCCGGAAAATGGCCCCCATCTTGTTCAGGTTTTTCGTCCATTTTCCTTTGACACATTGATCAAAATCTGACATGGCCTCTTGTTTTGAGTTTGGAAATAAAAGTGGCTTCACTAGTTGTGCACGTTTTCTTCAGCTCAGTGAGTTGTGAGTGGGGAATACGCAGAATGTCTCAAAATGAATGTTATAGACTGTAGATTGTTATGAATATTTATGATTGTTTATATTTATACTTATGATTGTTATGAATGTAATAGACTGGGAATGTAGATTGTTCATAGATGATTACATTTTTTCCAAACGAACAAGTGGTGGAAAATTTCATTTAACGAAGTTAAACTTGTGACATTTGGACCCTTGTTATCCATTGGTTCGGCAGGTTACGTTTTCATGCAATTAAAGAGATTTTGTAAAACCGCCAAAAACCAAAACATGAAGGGTTGACTACTAATCACGAGCGAATAACACGTCCACAACTTCCTTGTATGAAATTTCCCGCCACATGCTTTTATGCAAAAAGTGATTTTCCTGGACACCTCCATATGCTCTCGACGTTTGTAACAATTATTATGAGAGACCCTGTAGTTATTCAAATAATGGTTCTTCATATTTTTGCGGCAGTAAGCTGATATCTTCACGCGCAGCATGACAAGGGTTACGAGTCAAAATCTGTTGCTCATTTGCCGTTGAAAATGGTTTGCATGACACAGGAGCCAATATTGTCTTATTTTCAAATTTTGCCTAGAAACGCTTTCTGCAACTTTTTTCATAATTCTTTTTAATATATGAATGTTGTATACGAGATAAGAGATTTCAGATGTCGAGAAAACCTACACAGACACTTCTCCCCATAGAACTTGGCAGTTTCTAACTGTATCTTGGCATTAAGTAATGAAATAAATATTTTTTAAACAATAAATTCATTTATTTCTCATCAACTTACAGTCGCACATACCACATAGATTACTCCTACTTATTGAGTGTATTATGACGAACTTTATTTCTGTTGCTAACGTGTACTTGTACATGATTTGATGTACACAGTCATCAGTTTTGAAGCTAAATTTTTTCGGCAAATCATTCATAAAGGCGAGAAACATGAGAGATCCAATGACACTTCCTTGTGGAATTCCTGGCGTAAGGCTTGCGGAGACTGGGCGTGGCTAGGGCATCAACTAATATCAGTACAGTGCTTCCGACCAGGAGGGTGAGGGTTCGAGTCCCATCGGTGGCCGGATTTTTGACACTGGCAAGATACAGTGGCGGTCAATAAAATAGAGCCACCATGCCATGATAAAGAAATTAAGGGATTTCGTTTGCAAATAACCCTGATTTATAAATAAATAGAATGCATTTTATTTTATACTCAATATGTAAACAAATAAATAAACATTTACACGTCACTCAGACGAAAATTATTTTACAAATAAAAATATTAACAAAAAGCATCTCTCTAAGAAGATAAAAAATAGAGCCATCTGATATAACGCCTTGGAAAATTAACAAAACAGACAAAAAAGCATTTCCCTCTCTTGAATGGTTTAGTACTTTGGTTATCCCTTATTTTTTAGTACAGCCCGGTATATTCTTCTCAGTGAGCTCACATAACGTCTGTATTCCTCTTCTGGAGTTGAATACCATGCCTTTCGTATTGCTGTCTACAGCTTGTCTAAATTAGTGGCTTTAGATAGATCAATCCTTCTATCAAAACTTTCACACAAATTTTCAATCTGAGGATTGTGGTGGCCAATCCGAAACTGACACTTTTTCCTTCTGAAGAAAGGACTTCACTAACTTTACGGTATGTTTTGGATCGTTGTTATCTATAAACTTGCAGACGAAAGGCATTTCCTCGCAGGCATAAAGAAGCATAGTTCACATTAAAATTTATATGCGTATCTCCGCATTCATAATTCCTTTTATAGGGGACAACGGACTCCATACCATACCACGAGAAACATCCCCACACCATTTCACTACCACCTCCACGTTTCACGATTTTTAAAGTGTGTTTGGGATAGTTTTGCTGGTTTGGAGGGCGTCCCACGTACACCTCTTCATTAGAAGAAAACTTATTATACTTGGGTTCTTCCGGCCAGAGTACCTTGTACCACCAATAATCCTCCTTTTTCTTGTGACGTTTTGCAACTGCTAGTCGTTTCGCAATATTTTGTTCTGACACATGTGGTTTTCTTTTTGCAATGCGTTCATTGAGTTGTGTAGATCGTAATCTTCTCTGAACAGTCGAAGTAGATAATTCAACACCATAAATCTGAGAATTTTTTTGTTTCAAGCAAGGTGCTGACATGAATGTATCCTTCCAAATTTCTAAGTAGATTCGTTGGGGACGTTCTTCGTGGTCTGCCTCGATTTTCAGGAATCTGTTTCGTCTGTTTACTTTGTGAATTGCATAGTGGACACGCTTTCGCGAAACACGCAGATCTTTTGCAATTTTTTTCAGTGAATCACCTTTATTCCACATACTAAAAATCATCTGTCGTTGAGTCTCAGTGATGTGTTTCGCTTGACCCGTCTAGAATTGTCAATAAAATACCAATCTAAGAAAACCAGTGTACATCATTCAATCTTACACAATTTTTCGAATTATTAATACAAATAGGATCGCATCTTTATTTCCATTCCTTCTAAGAACATTAAAAAATTCAATCAATTATTACTATCTGTATCAAGGATATATTTCAAATGACGTTTCCCCGCAAATTTGTTTCTTCTCTAATACTTTGAATAATTAGATGGCCAAAACTGATTTATGATCACTTATACCTTCTCTGACGTCACACGATAAACATTAGTCTTTCGGTCTAAAGAGGCAAATATACAGAAATGCATTCAGTCGAGTCGAGCGGTCTACTACCTGCGCAAATCCGAAGTTCCAGACCAGCTAGTCGGATGACTAGGTGCTTTACATTTCTATCGTTTACGATCCCTTTCCAATTTGTGTTTGGAAAACTGAATACTCAGGCAAGAACTATCGGATGGGTACTTAAATTTTTTCTTTCGTAGATGACTCATAAGATTTCGTAATTTTTCCTCGGTGGACGGTAGTTAACAATGATATTTCGTGATCAATAAATTTCTAATTCCATCATTTCAAACAATATCACAGCGTACGTATTTATAAATACGTATGCTGTACCAATATCATCTGATTCAATGTGTTTTTCTTTAAAATACTAACACTCCTACGCTGAATCAAGTCAAGAGTATAATTTTTATTATAAATGTTCATTTTTTGAAAAATTCAAGTTTTACTTTCTTCGAACTTCTCGTGCGTGTCACTCCTGTGTCGTGTCTTCATCGTGTCGATTGTATCGATGTTAATTGTACGGACGTTAGTGTTCAGTTACGAGACCTAGCAGGCGCTGCTTCAAGCTCTGACAGTGAAATCATATTTATTGTTTTCAATAATTATTTATCTTAGTGTTCAGTGAAAATTGTCAACTAGTGCAACTCCATATGTTCATTAAAATCCCCATCCCTCCCTCCCAGTGAATTGGATTAGGAATGAATGTATTAACTGGTGAAATGCCACGTCAATATTCACAATTAAATAGAAATGTGCAAGCAGATACAAAACCAACAACTTCAGACGCCCCAACAACTTCCTATCGAGCCGTCAATTGAAGACGCGCACATGGAGGAAGCTAATCCGCAAATATCTTTAGTGAGACAACTTCTGTTTGGTAATTTTCTCAAAAAATATTACAGAGATTATTTTATATACGAATGGAAACTTTTCTCAGAAAAAAATGAAGTGTTCGCAGACTCCCACCATGGATTGGGAAATAAAATTCTACGTAAACGCAATTTTGTTTCTTAAAGATGCTGTTTCTCTAGTGGATTAAAACGAAACACTTATTACGTACATTTTAGAATTTTTCTCATCCGACATGAAATATCGTATGGCATAATATTGGCGTATGAGATATGGCTTAATATTCTGAGGATGCACAATTTATACAACTCAGACTTTTAGATAGCAGAAAAATGGAGGAATAATGAGAATTCCATCCACTTACTACTTGTGTCTTCTCTTCATTGACTTTTGGAATTTTAATACTACTTTTTCCATTTATTTACGAATCTGTAGTTTTGTCAAAACTGACTGAAGGGTTGGGGCGTATTTTCATGTGATACAGATTTATTATGATTACAGAACACGTCGTAGGAATTATATTCTTCAGGCGTCAGGTTCTTCAGGTTCATATTTTTCAGCTCACCAGAAAAAGATTTCATACAATACATGCACATTACTTTTTACACAATGCCAGATGACGGTAAACGATTAAAATCGATTTGCAAGTTTCAGTGTAATAAAATCTGTTCTTCTGCATGACAGATTCTCTGTAATTAGAAGCTATACTGACCTCAAAAAAGGAAACTAATATTGATTTTAACAATGATATTTAATATATTTGTAACCATGTGAACTGTATAATTCTAAAATATGCTTGTAACAAATAGTTCCTCAGCTTCTGTCAGTGACCCCCATATTCTTCATCCAGATTCTTTCATTTGTTTGGGCAAATATTCCGCTGGTCCTTTGTTTTTGCTCACTCGCGCTTTTTTGGGATGCTCTTCAACAACTTAGTCATGTAGCGACCACTGGGTTTGTTTTAACTGTAGGGATAATTGTTGGAAGAATACGTAATAACAACACGAACACACACAAACATTCTTGACTGAGGCGGGACTCGAACCCGGGCCTTCACCCTTAACGACCTTAGCTATCCAGGCTTCCACGCACATGCTCTGTTTTCATTATGTGTATTAATTTCTTCATCTCGGAGAGGAATAATCTTTCTACATGTTCTCGAGGCAGTGAGTTGATTCCTTCATGAAGGGCACGATAAGGGATACAAGAGAAAATCTGTACCTGATTTGCCTTTTAAAATAATATTTATTATACGGGAGTGAATGTTTTTTCATCAATTCTTGTCAAAAACGCTCGTCACTACCTGTATTTACAATTCAATGAGTTATGACCTAGATAGCAGAGGTGAAGAAACCGTGCAGAGATTGTACTTCTTCTCATGGTAGTCACATGCAGTTTATACCTGTTTTTTGACGCCGAATAAATAAATAATACGTTCCGAATTGATGACTAGGGTAAAGTTTGCCGATGTGCTTAAGCGGGTAATTTTTGTGGGAAAATAATCACACACCGGATCAAATCAATCACTTTTATTTACTTTATCCTGAAATGCTACCTACATACACACTGTACTATAGCTCCTGCTCTATAATACACAGTTCTTCACACTTAGGGCCGCTTCGATCAACTTTCGTCAAAACCAGGGTTTTGCAACCACTAGTTACAGATAACTACAGATTAGTCTGCTTTTGTCATCGATCATTTGGTTTTAACTTGAGGTTTGCGGTCAGTAATGCGTAAGTTGGCAACTTGATATCCCATTTTCAGAATAAATATATGTTTTAATACCCACTTACATTTTCTTTGACGTATCTCGGGCTTGCTTTAACGTCTATAGTGTTTGTTGATCGTCGTGTTCAGGTCGAAAGTGTAATTGATAGCGGTCTAAATAACAGCGGTGTAACTAATTTACGACTTTTGATAATGGATAAAAAGAAAAGAAGCACTAAGTTTTCAAATAAGAAGGTGGAACTATTATTTAACTTAATTTTAGAAAAGAACGTAAGATATTCCTTGAATTCAAATGGAATGAGGAAGAAATGGTATGTATTATTTTATTTATTATATTTATTCATTAAGTTATGATTATACACATGCATATGTAAAGTTTATTAATATCTGCTAAGTACTATTACACATTTATGTTTCAGTTCAATTTAACCTCAATTCATTGACAATAAAATAACATACTTCATCACACAATTTACATTTTCTTTTTATATATGTTCATATGTCAGTATTATTTGTTGTCTCTCTTCATCACGAACCAGTTGGTTATCGTTTATTTGCCTTAACTTAAATCTGATTTGATTACATTAACATGTTATTGTTTCACTTATGTTATATTCCCACAGTTGCTTTTAATCGGACAATCATCCAGCCAATTTCATAATTTAATTTTTTGGCGAAGTTAATTTTATATAAGATTATTATAAGGTTAGAAAGTACTAATTCAAGTTTTTAAAGGATAAAGTAATTTGTATTAATAACAATGATTTATTCAATATTAATTTTGAGGAAAAACATTTCTGTAAAAGTTTGGTCATTGAATTAACATTTTCTAATCATACAATCTTCTATATCATGTATATTCACAATGACAAAACGTTATGATGGTGATCAGTAATTTTTTTATTTTATTCCTGACAAACTTTTGTAGGGTGTCTCAGACCAAAAGTAAGATTAATTTTAACCCATATTGTTTAATAAAGATGCCTTAGACATATCATGCAGTTTGTTGATTGTATCATAAATACACCTTTATTTTTATCTAAAACAGGTAACTCAACTCAATATAACATAAGCCTGACATATTTATCGTTACATACAATATGGTTTGTCTTTCATTCATTCAATTTTCATCCCTTCACCTTTTTATAAAATATGGATAGCTTAAGTTCTAGTTTGCAGTTTTTAGGCGAGTCCATTTTTTGTCAATTAAATCTAGTTTGCTTCTATATACGTAATTGGATATTTGTCTTGGGGTTGAGAAACACTTCACCACTTTCATTTATCTGCAATATTTACAGAACGTAGCTTGCTGAAGTTTTAGTTTGCTCTATAAATTGTTCGTTCCGTCTTTCCACTCACAGAGGGTGGCGCACTGAACTGATCCTCGCAAAACTCTGGGCACTTCAACGTTTCCGCACATGCTGACGCACACGGGCGCATTCGCAATTCGGTCTACCCTGGTAAGTCCCCCGCAGGGGGGATCGGATGAAAGTCCGGTCTAGGTGGAACTCAGACGACCACCCGGCTCCGAGTCTCGCGGCGTGACTTACGTCGTTAGCCTAAAGGTGTAGGCAGTAAGTAGGCGCGAGTTAAGCTCCCGGTAGCTTCGGCTGCTTAGTTGGGCCTATGGCGAGCGTCGACCTTGTGGCAGGATCGGGCGAAGGAGCAATCTGGATCCCACTTTAAAGTCCGGCGGGAAATTAGTCACCACCCGCCAGGTTGCCTCGGTACCGGTGATACCCACATCGAGAGCTGGCGGTAAGCATGGGGAGACGGGAAGGGGGCTCCAAGCCGCCCGGACCTTAGTTCGGGTGGCCCCCTGTGGGCTCTTGGATTCGTCGAGGCAGTGGCCCGATACTCTGGGCAAAGAGGAGGTAATTCGTTCCCGGCGCATGTGAGTGGGGCATTGATTAGACTCCGGTACTAGCCTGGATAGCTAGTAGCTCTGAGCTGGCAGAGCGGCCCCACCCAGGCTCAATTGGGAAGGTTGCCGGGAAGGTAAACTGGGTTCCGGCTGTATCCGGCCATCAGCCCGTGGGCGTGCATACGTCGACGGGGGGTGCGGATTAGGGCCGAAAGGCTAGGTGCCCACTCCGGGGATTAGTCCCCCTGATGAAAAATGTGCAAAATGGTAGTATGCACAACTTCAACGTACCCTGGTAAGTCACTGTATTAGTCGTCTTCCTCAGGGCCCACATTTACTGGGGAACGGGGGGGGGGAACTAGGGGAGTTGCCTTGCCTCCAGCGGATGAGGTGCTGGTATTCACGGGGAGCTAGTTGGCTTCGTGCTGTGTGGGCTTAGGAGCACGCCGCGCTACCTGATATTGCGGCCGCGTTGATATTTTCGCGGAGTAGCCGCAGTTTCTGTCCGGAAGCGGTCGTGTTCAGTACTGCATTGCTTTCTGCGCTCCATTCGTCAAGCGCATCTTCAACCAGCGGTAGGACCTCCACCGTGGGCTAGCCTGCAGCAGGAAGGTCGGCCCGAGTGCCACTGCTGTATATTAGGACAAATGAGCAAGTAGATGGCAGGCAAATATTTATTAAAGACACAACAAAATGAAAATACGGTGGGCTCGCCGGTATCGAGGTCGTCGCCTAGTGTAAAAAAGACGACCGGGAGGCCATGTATACGGACAACGCCCCAGCTCGGGGAAGTTCGGCGGGCAAAGTTCCATAGAAAAATCCGTAGTCTCGTGGGGTCGATGTTCGTGCTCCAGGTGAGAAACCGTGGAGAAGAAAGCCACTCGTGAGGTGCAGTAATGCAAATTGTTCTGAAGCAGAAACGGGAGGAACCAGGCCATGGATCACAGTATCCTAATACTATCTTCCACTGACTTGTAACGTTTGCACTGTACAACACTTCACTTGCCACTCATTGCTCCGCTTGCCGAGATTTATGAAAGCACGGCTGGCCAATGAGGGGCTGGGCATTCGCTTCGTTGGGCAGACAGGTTTCGCGTAAATGCTGCAATCGTTTGGTGGCCGACCGAAATGTTGGTGTGTAGTTTAATCGTCCGGCGCGCACACAGCAGACTGTATCTGTCTCTTTCTCGATGTACTTCGTCTACAGCGTCCCTTTGTGTGGCGCAGTCACAATAGCAGCTTGTCCCCGTGCCACCACCAGGTCAGAGCCCATATTCTCCCTGACGTTTGGTTCTCGCAGGGCTCCTGCCAACCCCTCGCTATCGCAGCGTCATTTTTTTAGGGCGCATATGTTATGTGTTAGTTGCCAAAGCGGCGATTGATTGATTGATTTATTGATTTATTCATGTTTCCGGGCGCGTCAACTGCTATGGTCATTAGTCCCGTTAGTGTAGTGCATGTTTTTTCTCGGGAGATGGCGGTGATCTTCCCCCGCTGGATGGCGAGATCCGGCGCCGACCTACCGTCGGCTAGTGGTGTTACCCCCTAACCAGGACTCTCCCACCAGCGGGGCACCGCCCCAGCCGGGACAAGCTCTAAGCTCCCGACCGGTCTCCAGAAATATGTGGTAGTGTAGTGCATGTTAGTGTAAGTGTGTGTGTAAGGGGAGAGGATAGGACAAGGAAGAGGAAGGACAGATCGCGCGCGGTCCGTGGCCCGTTTGGTAGGGTACTGCTCCGGCATTCGCCTGGGGTTGATCGGAGAAACCACGGAAAACTACCGATCAGAGCAGCCGGCCGCTAGAATTCTCCTCCAGACAGCAGCTGAATTCGACCTAGCTGAAAAGCTAGTGTCGAAAATCCTGCCGCCGTCAGGACTCGAACCTAGGACCTCCCGGTTAGAGGCACTGCAGTGACATCAGTTGATGCACTGAGCTACCGCTACCGGTCCAAAGCGGCGAGGAGGGGCGCCATGATATTATGTCCTGTTGTGTTCGCCGCCGGTAATCCACTGTGTCGACTGCAGCCGCGGAGACAGAGATTGCCTAGGCAGTGGTTCAGGGTCGGGTAGACATTTATGCTTTTGGAGGATAAGAATTTACAGACGGTGATCCCCATGTTTTCGCCAGTCCTTAAGAAGTAACTTGACTCCTTCCAGATCCTTACCAGCGTATATTCCGTGGGCTGCCTGGTTCAGCCATTTCTGGGAGTGGATATTTTGGAAGGGCTCTCTTAGGTATCTCACCAGTGACGATCGGTCGTATCGCTTCAGGGTCTTGCTAGCTCCATCCGCCCTTCTTCAGAGGAGAGGGGATTCCTCCACGTGGCGCTGGTCTGCCAGGTTTTTCGGACCCAGTGGAGCTTTGGAACCGTAGGCATGTAGGGGAAGGATATTAAGAAAAGGGTGACACCATTCCTACCGGTGAATGTCCATTCATTTTCTAGTTGGTGGCCCACCTGGTCCGGGAATAGAAGGTCTGAGGACCAAAGGTAGGCACAACTGGAGCGCCATTTAGATATGCCGCGATTTTCGTATTCTGTGGTTTCCCTCCAACACAGTAGGTGGTCCCCTCTCTCAAGTCCTGCAGAATCGCGGACCGAATTTGGAGGTCCTGGCTGATCAAAATCTTAAAGGTCGAATCCCTGGCCCTGATGTCGGTCATCAGAGATTCTCCCATTTCTATTGCAAAATTATGTAATATTGTAACTGCGTGTATTCTATCCAATTTCAAGCGCATTTCCAATTTCAGTACTGGAAAACAATATTAGATTTCCAGACCCCTTTCTGCCTTTCAACAACATTTCCTTGTGTGAATGAGCGCTTCGTTATATAGGTTTATACAACTGTTGGAGTAGGTAATGTTGTTACTAGATAATAAAAATTCTGGTTACCTGAGTCGCCCAACCAAATTCCTGGACTAAATTCTATGTTCTCAAATTGGGTCTTAATTCGAGAATTGTTGAAAATTCCCCCATTGTGTTTTGAAGTAGGCCTTCCAAAAACTATGTCACAAATTTTAAATTTTGCATCACATATAGTCTGCACATTCCCTAAAAGTAGTTCTTCCTATTTCGAAAGTTTTGTGCGTTATCACCCCCTTGGTGTTTGGATTTTAACACAATGGCCATAAAGCAAATATTAAGCATCACGAAGAGAGCAATCAATTACACTAGATTTCTCGAGGGAGCCGAGATATTCCATACAAATATAGCTGAATGTAATGTATTTCTGCTACACTTGGCGATTTAATTTAATTTAACGAGCAAATTGCCAAAGTCGCTTCATAACTAAATGCAGAAAACTGAGCCCTTACTAATCCCTGGGAAATCTGCCTCTGATACTATCATATTGTCAGATGCGTAAAAACGTAAAGGCAACTGTAACCTAATAAACTTACAACGGATTTATATATGCTAAAATATATGAATATATAAATGTCTATGTAGTTATTTTTATCATAATATGGATTAAATTATGACCTTAGTATGATAAAAAATGACTATGGTAGATATTACAGTTTAAGCAAACTACACAAATAATATAATCATTTTGCATACTTTTTATTAATGAAAATGTTTTGTAATGTGAAATACTCATAAAATACAATTTCTTATTGTCTGTTACCATAGTAATTAATTATAAACATTTCCTGCAAGTTCTGGAAGGCAGAGGCGGATTCAGGGGGGCATGGGGGCCATGCCCTCTCCCCAAAAAGGCTTTGACTTTTCGTTTGTTACCTCCTTTTATTTGCCAAATTTTATTTTAATATATATGTTGGAATTGTGTATTATTTAAAAATAATATTGTATAGTATTATATACACACTACACAAATAAAATACAATATAATAACAAATGTTTATTATTTAACAAAAGTATATGATTCCCCCCATGATCGGCTGGATCCGCCCCTTCTTGAAGGTGAACTTTCTTCTATTGTCTCTGAGAAATGAATTATACAGGCCAAAAGTGCGTTCAACGTCAAAAGAAGTAATTGGAGCATATTCCAATTTTACAGTTTTTGCTGGAGATAAATTCAATTTTATCTGTGGTGTCGAATCACCTCTCAACACTGTAACAACCTTTTGTAGACCTTCACATCCAGGGTTTTTTGAAAGTATTGTGTCCATCTTACTTTTTACTGCATCTGCAACTTCACCTTGACCACATTCAGTTGTTCCACAGTACTATTTATGATTTTAAAGCTTTCACAAAGTGAAAGGTACGTGTTTTGAGGACTTTTTTTTTTGTGATGCATGAAAGTGTATGCAGAATGTAACTTAGGTCATTCTTCACACTTGTGTCACAGACAACTGTTTTCGTGGCATCAATTGAGGCTACATTTTCAGAGTTCATTGCAAGAAGAACATTTTTAATAGTCTCTCTGTTCGGCATAATATTCAACTGCTAGCAGCTACGTCCCCCCTCTAGTTAGAATTGGATTTTGTGGCAATGGAATTTCAGGTACATTTATTTAAACATATTAACTACTGGGAGCTTTGAGAAGAAACTTTTTTAACAGGTGCAGTCAATAAATCTACTATAGGGAAGTTGCTTCTTATCACTTCTGCCATACGTTGAAAGGCATGCGTTAGACACATATGAGTCATTTTAGAATAAACAACAGATAATGTTGTCCATCGTTTAGCAGATACGGTGCACCAGCACTAGTGAAGAGTAACTCATCGAACATAATGCCCATTGGCCACAGGATACCCATAACTTTATTGCACATACGTTGAAACAAACGTCTTCCTAAGTGTTGAATCATCCGGGATTGCATGTTGCGTATATTTCTCAAGGAATTTACTGAAGTATTGATTCTTCAGTTTGTAGAAAGGAATGTCAGTCGAGATTGGAGAGCGGCACAGATCAATGTTCGGCTAGTAGCCGCGGCCGGTCCATCCTTTATCGGCGAACTCCCCGTATTTTCGAAAATTGCAGACAGTTACCATTTGAAAACTACAAAACCGAAGATAGAGATTTTTGCTTTAGACAAAGTCTGTTGTAAATTCCGTTGGAAATCTTGGGTTGAGGCAATTACATTTTTAAGCGTCGGCCCAATTTGGAACCTCAGGGCGTTTGTGTAACGTAGCTATACGGTGGACGGCGAGTTAACTCCAAGAACTTGAGTTTGAGTGTGGGCGCGGAAAATAATTTTTCTGGTTGAAAACGTTTTTGCATGTTTATGTAGTAGTATAATATAGCATAGCAGTTATACATAATGCAATCAAATATCTGCTTTTATAGCACCGCTATATTGTGTTATTCTTTAAGTCCGACATTTTTATCGTCTAATGAGTATTGATTGTTTTATGTGTACCAAAAACTGTTCAATTGAAGATTTAATTTGTTATTGTTTCTGTCCCAATGTCTTCTAATTTATATGTTTCAATTTGGTAACACTGATTGGTAAGGTGTGGAAGCATTCCGCAGTACTTCTCAAAGCTTAGTTATGGATTTTGTTCAACTCTTTGAGATATTTTTTCCTGATGCGTTGTACAGTACACCTCCGTAGTTCATTTTTGTGCAAATGATAGCTCTGTAGATTTGCAGAAGCAGATTCTTATCAGGTCCCTAGTTTCTTAAAGCAAGCGATCTCAAAACGTCCATTTTTCTTACATTCGTTTGTGGAATAGTTAATATATGTTTTCCATGTTAATTTTGAATCGAAATACAGTTCTAAGTTCTTAGTAATCTTAAAAAATGTTAATGGTTTCCTCTAATGTCAGAGTTAGGCATTTTCTTTCTTTCTTTTGACATGACATACATTGAGAAAGTATACATAAGAATACATTCCGTTTTCTGGGTAGAGAACTTCATGCCAGTTTTCCGTGAGCAGTCGTGTAGGCTTTTTAGAGCAATTTAGATCATACAGTTGGAGACTTACAACCGAGTTTGCCCTTATACATAGAATAGTTAATTTTCGGGAAGCTACCTTGCAATTATTGATGGTTAAACATTTTTATCAGGCTCATTTTTAGCTGATGGGGATATAGTGAAGCTGAACTCTGATGCCTGAGAGACGACATTTTTAGTTTGCGAGTTCAGAGAGTCGGCCGTTGACTCTTTTCCTAATGCTGCGATTCTGAGGTACATTTTCAATGAATTGAATCGTGTTTCCATCGATTTTTTGTCCTTGTTCCAAGATTTTACACTTTTTCTATAATATACTTAAACGATATCATATGCTCTCTCTCTCTCTCTCTCTCTCTCTCTCTCTCTCTCTCTCTCTCCCTCTCTCTCTCTCTTTATATATATATATATATATATATATATATATATATATATATATAGTTGAATTTGTTGGATCTTATTCATTTCATTAATCGACGCAACGCGTCTCTAAGCCCCTGAGTGAGCGCTTATAGCGGAGTAATCCTCCATTAACTCTAGCCATACCAACGTATAAATGGTAACGTATGTTGCCAGGGGGGCTCGTCGACCCCCCAAACTAGTTCGTAAAATAAAAATAAAATAAAATAGCTGATGTATTTTCAAAAGAATATATATTTAATGAACGCTTAGAATTACAAAATTTTTAAAGATATCCGTTTTGAAAGTTAATCCGATAATTCTTTTATTTCACTTTCTGCCAACCTTTCTGACGTCTTGAATACTAAAGTTAAAATCAAATAGTCTCGCTCTCACCGCCAATTCGGTTCGAGGGCGTTTACAGAAGTACAAATGTTGAGAGCATTACGAACGTATATTATAAAAATTTCTCATAAAGACGAAAAGGGAAAAATAACTCCAGAACTAAAACTGCAACAAAGCGAGTCTGCATCTTCTACCAAGGAATGGCTCGTCGAACCCGCACTAGCAAAACGCCGAAAAAAAAAAAAAGTACAAATCAACGGGCACTGTTATGGAAGACGAAGAATTAAACTGTATCAGCAATTACATTAAATGTCAACAATACAGAGTAGATGAATCAAGTAATTTGAAAGCAATATCAATGGCCGCGGGCTCCTCAAGCCCCCTGATATTTCTATGTTATTATTTATTGTCTGTGTATGTCTCGCCTCGTCAGTCAGTTGTAAAGAGGAGCGCCAGATAGCATCTCCATGTACGCGCCTGTCTCCTACGGGCTCCTGTGTCACTCCCCAGCAGTCAGAATTGGGAAAGAGGATTGGGTTTAGGACACTTCACAGGGGTTGGACTAGCCCTGGTGAAGCAGACCGACTCGTTTTGTTGGAACAAATTTCACATTGGCTTGTCCCGGAATTGACGGGTACCGAACTCCGACCTCCTTGGTGAAAAGCGACTGACTTCGCTCTGAGCCACGAGGCCCAAGAGATAGCACCTCCTGTAATTTTTGAACGGTTGAAGTTATTGCAATGCAAATAAAAGTATCCAAAGTTTTTTATGACAATCATTTATTTCAACAATTACATAACGTTTCGTAACTCGTTTTAAGGATAACGATTTTTGCTTTAACCAAGTCTGTTGCAAAAAATCAGCTCATTTTTTCAAAAAATTATACATGACCGGTTTTAAAGATCCGATTTTTTACAACAGAATTTGTTTAAAGCAAAAATCACTATCTACTCTTTTGTAGTTTCCAAATGCTCACTTTTTGGCATTTTCTAAAAAAACGGAACACTAGCTGAAAAGGGGACTAGCGCAATATTTTTTACCGTGGCTTATTGCATATAAGAATAAAAGATAAAGAAAAAATTTTGAGCGGTTTTTGAGAAAAAAAATTGCCTACATTTCGCGCAAAATTACACGAAAACTATCATTTTCCAAAAGTTGAACATAAACTTGTTTAAGATCTGTCTTTAAGGAACAAATTTCATTAAGGAAAAAATCTGTCATCAATATTACAGTTGTAGGAAGACGCCCCCCAAAAATCTCGCTTTTTCAATTTTTTTTAAAAAAAAAGGCTGTGTCATTCCAGTCAGTAAGAACAAACGTTTTGTAAATTCTGTATCAAATTTAAGTGATGGGCCTAGGGATGTGGTTCTCCAAAAGGCAGCTCTGACTATGTGGTCCATCAGCCGCCACGAGAGCAGAGTTGCTGCAACAATGAAGAGTTACGGCGGGTTGCATATTACCCCTTTGTGCTCAGAAGAGTGTTTTTAATAATAATTTTATTATAATCAGGGTATTTTATTATAATCAAGAGCTGTTAGTTGCCATTTAAATATCTGTACGTTATTGTCATTGTTTGCTGGCCACGTAATTTATGCTCTTTGAACAAGAACTGCTGCACACGCGCCCTAGGTGTGGAGGCTTAGCTGACGTGAACCACGCAGCGATTTAATAAAAAATGTGGGAATAACGCCATGACAGACTAAATCGTTCTTGAAATATTTAGTAACACATGAAATTGTTCTGATGTTTTGAAATCGTTTGAAATATCTAGTGTTGGCAAGCAGATACTAACGTTTGCATGAGTTGAGAACATAATTGTTCAATTTCCGGAACCAAAATCACTGGGTGCTGTTATAATACGCCTCTCAACATTACATGTTTTCATTTCATTTGTTCTCCCATCAAACGCAAACCGACTATTTTGATGCCTAACGCATTTTTTCTCAAAACTGTTTGAAGATTAAGCCATTCTTCCATCTAACTCCTCTATAGATCTCTACATATTTTCATTTTTTTACAGATAACGTCATCGGTCATGTAAAATGGATTCGAACATTCTAGCTCTACAGAAGAAATTGAAAAATAATCTTCATTTCACTGTACACATTTTATACGAAACTAGCAGAAACCGGCAGACACTTTCGGCCCTTCATCTTCCACTTTCTCTTTCCCTCTTCCTTTCTCTCACTGTCTCTTTCTTACCGTCTCTAACCACTCTCACCGTCTCTCTCGCCGTCACTCTCTCTCACCGTCTCTCTCTCCCACCGTCTCTCTCCCACCGTCTCTCTCACCGTCTCTCTCTCACCGTCTCTCTCTCACCGTCTCTAGCTCTCACTGTCTCTAGCTCTCACCGTCTCTCTCTCTCCGTCTATCTCTCACCGTCTCTCTCTCACTATCTCACACCGTCACTCTCTCTCACCATCTCTCTCTCACCGTCTCTCTCTCACCGTCTCTCTCTCACCGTCTCTCTCTCTCTCACCGTCTCTCTCTCTCTCACCGTCTCTCTCTCTCTCTCACCGTCTCTCTCTCACCGTCTCTCTCTCATCGTCTCTCTCTCCCTGTCTCAATCTGTCTGACTCGTCTCTCTGTCTCTGCCTCTCTCTGTCCTCATTCACATTTAGTTGCAGTATCTGCACGTCTCTGAGCAGGTGGGATAATATCGAGAAGCGCCGGATCAGCAGAAATGTAATAGAATGTTCAAGAAGATCTCATCCTGTAGATTTCGGTGTAAGAAACGTTTCTTTGTCGCCTCTGGCCTCAAAATGTTAATTCTTAATGCCCTAGAACACTAGTTATATAACGATATAATAAAAAATCCTGTCGAGTGTTGCTGGTTGCTTCTGACACGAATGTTTAGTTTAGATCTACAGTGAAGTTAGATCTAAACTAGTAAAGTTAGAACAAAATTAACAACACATAAACCTTCAGGGTAAAAAACATGTAGATGTACCAACTTTCATGAAGGTAGGTCACACGGTGTCGGTTAGAACAAGTCGGTTAGATCTACTAGTGAAGTTAGAACAAAATTAACAACACATAAACCTTCAGGGTAACAAACATGTAGATGTACCAACTTTCATGAAGATAGGTCACACGGTGTCGGAGTTAACCGCTCCTTTATATACTGTGACGTCACTCCCGCCCTGCTCGCTCCGTACGTGGAGGGTAGTAGGGTGATCACATCTATATATTAAAAAAAATAAGGTATTCTGCCATGACTTGGTTTAGTGCTTCTACTGAACCGATTGTAGTATTTTTTCCTTTAAATGAAAGAATGTGATCCCTAGATGTGTTATCAGATATTGTTTGTGTTGATTCACCAACATTTACGGTGTAATTTAATTAATTAAATCATTCTTTAATAGCACGCTTATCAATAGTCAATTGTTTTCTTCCAAAGAGTGGCTGTTTCAAAATCAATTATATGAATCGCTTGATGCGAGTCCACGCTGCTTCATGGTAGCGCTGCTTGATGTTTTGTTTTGATTGTTGAGATTTGTTTACAGTTTGTCAAGGTTTTGTTTTAGTGTATTAATTGCATTGTGGCGTCGACAGTTTGCATGTATTTGCTTTTGTGATGTATTTTGTAGAGAACATTTGGACAATGGGTTGTGCTCGGTTGTACTGAAGAAATAAAGTTGTTCACAGGTTATGTCGAATTCCGAATCGTTGCCCACGCGCCCCAAAAGACGCAAACGTACATTAACTGGGCGCAGGGAAAGAGAAAGTCAGCGTAGGTCGTGATAGTGAGGTCATTTCGTTTTCTATTGGGTCGTTGTCTATGAAATGTCAGTTTTGTTCTGCTTTGTACTTCCCATGCGAGAGAAATTTTGCAAACGAGTTTACTCTGTGTTGCTTAAATGGGAAAATAAGTTTACCTTCGAGGAATATGCCAGACGTAATCAAATTTGTTTAGATGATGACACGTCAAAAAACTTTAGAAATAATATCCGTCAGTATAATTGTGCTCTTTCGTTTGTGTGATTTGGTGTATTATTGAAATATGTGGGGCATATTGCATTGCCATCTGTTCATGGGCCATACGTCTTCATTATACCCTGAAGATCCAAACAATGCAACATAGTGTGAACATTAGTCTGGGCACAGTATTTTACATTTATCTCAGATCTCACCATCAAATGTTGACGGGTTCTCACTGGTTTTTATTTAATTTCCTTTCCTGGTAGGGATAGGATGCAGGCCCTGCTCCAGAAAAAGTCACCATTCAGATAAAATAAAGTCCAGACTGAGTGCTTTACTTTTGTAAACAACAAAATGAAACATTTATTCTAAAAAACAACTACAAACCAACAAAAAACTAATAAACAAAACAATGCTTGAATATACCAAAGTTTCTTTCGCCCAGCCTCCGGCACGGGCGCTGGTCGGGAGGGCGGGCGGGCACGGTCAAGGGCCCAGGCGACGCGGCGGCGACCGGCGCGTTCAGCCTCTGCGTGAGCCCTGTCGAGGACGCGCCTGGGTGACGCGGCGCCCTGATAGGTAGGCGGGCGCGCAGCGTCTCCCCGCGACGGTGCTCGACAACTGGGAAGGCGCGGGTGGTGCCTCGGGGGCGATGACGCGAGGGCAAGGCGAGGGCAGAGCAGGCGCTGGTGGTCACAAAACGTCCTCCAGTTTCCGGCTTGCCGACCACTTACTCGCTCCCTTGCTGAACTCCCCCCATATATATAATACGTAAGTAGCGGATATAATGTTGGCTACGAAGACACTGTCGAGACAAATGAGGTGTCATTCGACTCATCTCGGTCTTCTGGTAGGGAAATAATTTTTTTTCGGATATATTCAAAACATTCAAAGAGATTTCTCAAAAACACGTGTTTTTTGTGCATTTAAACCTCATTTTGAGTAACGGCGCCAACAGTGGTGATCAATAGCTCATTCGTTTCCTCTCATGACCAATCAATTGTAACGATTATTAACCCATTCATTTTATGATATTTTGAAAGAATTCTAAAATAAGGTGTTTTTTAATTATTTTAATGCAATAGTATTAGTGGTAAGCTAGGAATTACTATTATATCTTTCCGGCATGTACACATGAATCGTTACGATTTTATTTATCAGAGGCGATAATTAAACCCAATTTGGCCATGAGTTATCGAGAAAACATGTTAGGGAATTAGGCACCTAAAACAAATATTGCGGGTTTTAAAGCCACATATCGAAGTGATACCATTTCATTGACTTCAAAAAGACGAATCTATTGGCTCTTTATTTCTAGCCGGATCTTTCCACGATATTCTGAAATAATTCTAGAAAAAACATCTTTTTGGGAGTTTTATGGAACTTACAGTGCTCAATCACTGTGGATTATTACTGCATTTTCGGCTTAACCCGAATTCTTAGGCCTCATTCACAATGCAAACTTAAACGTAACGTAATTCCGTAAACTTAGCAGTAAAATTTACACGTGAAAACAAGCATTCACAATATCGAACGTAAGCTAAAACGTAAGTTTCTCTAGAATCGATCAGATTTCAACGTATTGAAGCTTGATCGATTCGTTTTTAGCATGGTGAAAAGATCTTTTCACCATGATTGCTAGCTTTTTCTTTGATTTTCCTATCGATTTGTCTTTATATACAAATGCGAGTAGCTGTTGTATTAGTATTTGATTCAGTGGTGAGTTGTAGTTGACATTAACATTATTGAAATGATTGAAGGCGTTGTCATTGTCAACAATTGTTGACAATGACAACGCCTTCAATCATTTCAATAATGTTGTATTAGAGCTTGGATTTCCTTCATTTGGTTATTAACGATACACTTGTACCGAATTCACGAATAACTCGTCGAACGTAATTACTTTATTCGCCATGTCAAGTTAAAGTAATAAGAAAAATTGCTCAAATTCCTATTTTAAATTCACTACTCGCATCGAAACCGTTCGCAAACTAGTTCAGTACATAATAATAATCAATTGACATAACCACAAGCTCCCTGAACACAATGTGAAATCGACCTTTCATTTGCTGCTCACGGATTTTGTTGTGCATTTGTTTTCTTCATGCAGCTCTCTGATTGGTCTTCGGCAGAATTCCGACGTAAACTTAACGTAAAAGCTTGGTGCTTGTGAACTCTAAAATTTACGATTTACGTCCACGGTTACGTCAACGCATTGTGAATGGTCTCGCTGAATAACTAATTTCTACGTTTTGAGGCTACGTTATGTTTGCATTGTGATTGAGGCCTTACAGTCTACGTCGTGACTTCACTATCTCGTAAGCACATGCTAACACAATCTGTTAGTAACGATGTAATAATGAAAAAGTTCATAAAACATTGTAAAGTAGTACATATATCTAATTTACTTTAGAGTAAATTGCTTGTAGAATTTGAAGTAACTACTAGAAACCATTTTAGGCCGTTAGCAGGAGAGTGGACTAACCCACATTGAAGGAAATGAAAAAAAAAAGAGTTTGAATATTTCATGAAACTAGTGTTACACAAATTTTATTTTGGAATATTTCCATGTCGTCCACTCATGTCGCTGTGAGATGTTAGGTGTCTGAAGGTACGTACAAGTGCCAACACATGACATATAATTACTAAAACGTTCTTTTTAATGTGGTTAGTCCATTTTGCTCTTTTAGGATTGTCGTGAATGTTTTCACCGGTGAATAATATGTCGCATACTCTTGATAGCAGTAAAGTGGACTAAGCAGGTAAGTCCACTTTGCTTCCAACAGAATGCGCCAAATGCAAGATGGAAAGATGAGTATTGTGGTGCCTTATAGCAATCGATTGCAAATGGTTGCTTAGTCCACTGTGCAGTTCTACCTTTTAATTATTGCACTTCAGCAACAAAAGATTAATAACAATTTTGTAGGTTAGTCCACTCTGCCGCTCATAGCTTCCTTAACCTAATGGCATTTGGACAAAACATTAGATGAATACAGCAAACATTTTTGTAAGAGTATGCTTTCGCTGCCATGCATATTGTTATAAGACTGAAGCAGAAATAACGAGAATCTAAAGGTTAAACAATTATTCAAAATCATAAGATTTTAGTATCTAAGCAGTAATTTTACTGAGAAGAATGTTTGCAAATGTAATACAATTATAACAGTCGACGGTAGAAATAATTCGATAATTCCTGCAAGGCTTTGTTACATAGTGCATTTTTTATATAACGGTAAAGTATCACCGTCAAGTTTGACCTCATGATTAAATTCCGTTTGTGTGCACTGAAAACCGATCGTTTCGGATGCAAGAATAACATTGGAAAGGAAATCTTTCGCTGTCGATGCTTACGCACACATCTCGTTGCTCCAATACTCCGAAACTAATTAACGGCTACGACCTTCTGTATTTTAATTCTAGGAATTTCCGTCAATGTTATACTTCAACCTAAAAAACTCGTATTTTCAGATAACTTTAGAGGCAAGCTGATAATTTTATGTATTTTACCACAGTTCTTGCCTAGTGATTAACCTCTCGCGTTTTTCGCAAATATTGAATGTAAACTTCAATTTTTTTTAAGTGACATTAAGTCATTATTGCACCTCCTCCCTTATAAAATGAATATTTTTAATCGTGTTAAGCAAATTTCTGAAGCCAAGAGCCCCGTTGAGAAGGACGTTCGCGAATTAATTAAAAATATTCATTTTATAGGGCAAGAGGTGTAAGAATGACTGACATTATTGGCCACTTAAAAAAATTGAAGTACAGCAAGATCTCTAAAATGACCCGTGAAAAAAATTGAAGTAACCTAAATGAGATGAAGAGAATGATAATTACATTCAGTTTGTTTTTTTTACATGTTTATTCTCTTCCATTTTTAAGAAAATATGCTACCATATTTCGATGATGCACAAAAAAATTTGAATATTTATTATTACGCAGGAAAATGGTTTTACCCTGTACGAGTCCACTTATTTCACGTCCAAAGGCAAATTTGTTGACTCATTTGACTGCGTTGTAATATATATATATATATATATATATATATATATATATATATATATATATATATATATATATACTGTAACGATACCGAATATTATACCCCGGCTCATCGCACACAAAATGTTGCGTAATCACGCACTGGCGCTTTTGCGTCTTTTCTGAGCCGTCGGGCGGCTGATTCGTTACGCACAACTGCTGTCGCGACATCTCGGCGCCAAGCAAAAGGGGGAAACTGTGTTTGTTTTCGCCAACGCCGACGCGGGTCTATCCCTGGGGATCTAGCTGGGAAGGGGGGCTGCGCAGTTTGGAAACTCTGGGAGGGACCACCTGCGTTTATTTACGAAAAGTGTGCGGGTGAGAGCGCCTCATGGGAAATTCCGCTCAACACGCCGGCAAAACGCAAGATTATTGGACCAAATTTAAGTAAGACGTAGGAACCTTTCGCCAATAGAAGCACGTTTTAGAAAAATTTTGGAAACTTCTAGAACATTTGGGAAACTGGGGGGGGGAGAAAAGACTTGCGAGCGCTGGCATGCGCCGAGCAGCCAGATCAGAACGGTGGGAGAGATCCGGGTAGACGGAGCAGAAGGGTAGGAGAGGTGAGCGCTGAGGTGCGCTTAGCTCGCCGAGCAGTAGAGCCGGAGAAGGGCAGTGCCCCTTTTGTTTAAATTGAGGACGAGTGGTTCCTCCGATTGCTTACTTGTAGAATATATTCTCTTTTGATCTCTGCTGATCACGCCCGCGTCGCCCGTCACAATTCACGCGACGAGTATTATCGCGTTGCTGGACACCTGAATATTGAGCTGTCGTCGCTTTTGGTCGTCGCTTTTGTCGTCGCTTTTGGTCGTCGCTTTCGTCGTCTTCATCACTGCACCACCGCCTTCGCCGCCACCGCCGCCGCCGCCGCCGCCGTCGCCGTGGTCACGCTACGCCACCGCAACCACCGCCGCCGACGCGGGACTCAAAGGGCCTTCCCCGACACCCACGGGACACGCCGCCTGGTGTGAGGTTCGGCGACCTATAGAGGTTGCCCACCCCAGCGGACCTGCCTGCGAACGGTGACTGTGTTTTGATTGTCGAGCTGCGGCAAGATCTTCAGTGCGCCCTTCAGGCGCGACGCTTGTTTAAAGAAACTCTTATCAAGGAAGTGCTCGCCGCGCATTGGCGACTTCCTTACATTATTAAGTTCCCTGTAATACATTAGTTTTATAGCATAAAAATAGAAGAAATAATTACTAAGACCTTGATTTTTTGTATGCTTAAAATTTAAGTTTTTCATTAAAGTCCATTTGTGTTCTCAATAATTTTATTTTAAATTCATCATCATTTTTTTTTAATATCCGTCCACCATCTATTCTTCTTTACTCTACATGCTTCCTGAGCTAGCCGGCCACACGAGCCCAGGTAAGCAAAGGTAGGTCTGGGAGACCGGGTTCGGTGCAATATATATATATATATATATATATATATATATATATATATATATATATATATATACATATATATTGTAACGCCCCGTCGCATACACGGACCACCGCGCTTCGTGAACGCGAGGGACGTGTGCAGCGGGGTAATTTAAAATGCGCGCTCCGAGCCGGCGTGGCAAAACCTCGAGGCTAGCGATAGAGTTCGCTGATGTAGTGGGACTGACGAAATCTGGAAGCGCTCCGACAACCCAAGCTTTTTTTTTGATGTGGGAGCTAGGAGGAGAGAGGATGTTGAAGTGCCGAGAGACGGGTGTGTGAAGCAGGACTGTGCTGGTGATGAGTGGTATGTAGCTCTCTACCACAAAACAGGAGGTAAATGGAAAAATGTAATTGAGTGGGTTGTGGAGTATTTGTTTCAGGAGATGATGTGACGTAGTGTTAGAGGCACGTTAGGATAAAGGGGACGGAAACGTAAACGTGTGAGGTTAGAGAATCAATCTCTCCTCAAGCTGGTATGCGATATCAAAATTTGGAATTGTGGGGAGCATTAGAGAGGTCGGCTCTGACATTTTCAAGTGGCGAGTGACTCTCTGTGAGTATATTTTGTGAGAGATGTGTAATATCCTTTGAAATGCACGATGTTCTATTGCATCATTCTGAGTTGAAGACTTGAAAGACTGGTAAATGAAATTGTGCATAGTAAAGCATCAATGTTCAATCACCAAAGTACATGTGTGGATTGTGAACTGATTATTTATTCATGGGAGAAGAATTTAAAGAAAGGTGAACTTTCACTTTTGCTAACTTGTAGTGCTGCCAATTATGTACTGTTTATTTGCAACTTGTATTGCAGTTCTCTTACTGTAAGGAAAGTGTTAAGTTGTTAATTTTGGTCAATTTGGGAGTGAAATTCTGCAATTTCTGTGGTAATGTAGCAATTTATTGGAGATTGTCCAGTACCACAGATTATGAAAAATATTACATGAGTGGGAGGACAGTTAGTTGTTTCTACTGCCAAAGAGTTTTATCAACATGTTTATTTATGAATTCTTCTGATTACAATTGGTATGGTGTAATTTCATGGCATGTAAAATTAGCATGTAACAGGATTGCTATGTGATCATGCAGGATAAAGTGGAAAAAAAATGTTACAATGATTACTTGTATGGTAATGAACCAATATTATCATTTAGATAAGGAATATGTCAAGAGTTGTTAATTTTGGTCAATTTGGGGAGTGAGACTTTGCAAATTCTGTGGTAATGTAGTATCTTAGTGGAGATTGTCTAATACCACAGATTCTGAAAAATGTTAGCTCAGTAGGAGGACAGTTAGTTATTTTTACTGCTGTCTGTAACGTTTCATTACAATGTTTATTCATGATTTCCTTCTGATCATAATTAATATGGTGTGATTTCATGGCAGGTAGAATTAGCATGTAGCAGGAATGCTATGTGACCATGCAGGATAAAGAGAAAGAAAATGTTGCAATGATTACTTGTATGGTAATGAACTAGTATTATCATTAAAACTTTGGGTAATGATACACCCTACTTTCTTGAGTATTTATCAAAAGGTATAAGAAAACTTTGTCAGTCATGAATATTTTTTATACAATTTCTGGAGAAATGGTGTAGGATGTTTATTCTAAAGTTTATATTGTAAATTAAATTTCTATTGCTGTGTTGATCAAAATGGGATGTGAAATTATTATTGAAAAATAAGCGGAATGTTTATTCTAAAGTTTACATTGTAAGTTAAATTTCTATTAATGTGTGTTGATCATAGTGTGGAATGTTTATTCTAGAGTTTACATTGGAAATCAAAGTTCTATTGCTGTGTGTTGATCGTGATTGGATGTGAATTTATTATTGAAATGAGGGAATTGTGATGAGGAATGTATAAATCTGAATTGTTTTGGAGTGAAGGAACATAAGTGTTGTATAAATTAATTGGAATGATAATATTAATTCCAAGGGACTTAATCATTTGTTCAAAGTTAATAATTTGATTTTCCATTTTTTTAAAAGGATGTTAGATGGTTATAATTCTCAGAATAGTTCTAGAAACAGTACTTCTTTGTTGATTTGCTTGTTTTTTTTGTTCTTGTATTTGGGTACAGGCAGCCAGACAATTGTACACTGTTGTGACATTATTTCTGTGCTGTTGCTTTTGTGTTTGTTTAGAAACTTGCAGATGTCTGTGTACTACAGTTTTCATTAAATGTCATTGTTTGTTTTTCGTAACATTGCACTTTCTTTTCTTTTTCGTGGGAAAGGTGTGGAACAACGCAGGCAAGAACCCTCCTTTAGTCCTCGATTTCCTATTAAGGAAATTTAAATTATCAATATCATTATTATTATTATTATTATTATTATTATTATTATTATTATTATTATTATTATTATTATTATTATTATTATTATTATTATTGCATCTCGATGACCAACCGCGGACGGCCCCTACCCACGCCGCCGCCGTCCGTTTGATAAAGCGTTGCGTCACAATATATATATATATATATATATATATATATATATATATATATATATATATATATATATATATATATATTGCCGATGCAGATAGTATAATTTATAGATAGTTTCCCTCCCGTTTCAAGTGTCTGTTGCGCGGCAGTGGCTGTATTCTAATTCTCAGACGTAAAGTGTAACGATATTTACTGTGCAGGGAAGGGGAGAGGACGGGCGAGGTATGGTGTTGGTAGTGAGTGCACATATCGGAAATGACCGTGAGTAGCATCGATTTATCATTTCTACTATTTCTGCATTTTGTGTTTGGGAATTTCCCCACTTCCTATGGGTATCCAGATTTCTGAAAACGAAACACTAAATTAATTTATTGGAATAATACGAGAAAAGCGTTGGTTCTGACATTTGGAAGTTATACTCCCCTTCAGAGCTGCGACTAACTATAACCACAACTTTCCGGACGTTATAAAGGAGGAGAAATTGTCAATAAACTATGTATCGATATTATTTGATTTAAATGACTTGGCGAAAAATGTTTGTTTTCATTGTAAAAAACATCTGCACCAAAGAAACCTTATTTAAAATGGGTTTAGGAGTGCCACAAACAAGGCCTCTAGAACTCGCCCATGTAAATTTAAAAAAATGTACAAAAAAAATTCCCATGTATCGTGTCAGATTAGAAAAAGGTACAAGAAAGAACTTTAATTGGATCCGTTTGCGCTCTAGAGCTGTCAGAATTGAAATTAAAAAAAGTCTCTGTAATGTTTGAGTACCTGTAAAACGGTCCCAAAAATCAATAATACCGGTACTTCATGTCGGTCCCAAAAATCAATAATACCGGTACTTCAAAATTCAAACAAATAAACCAAAACAATTCACTCTTTTTGCAATGTTCACGTCCCCCAAACGAACTCCATATTGATTAATATATTCACACCGATGTGATAAACGTATTAGAACTTCTTTCGAACGCTCCGTTCCTGACCAAGAACTCTCATTTAAATTGAAATAAAACAATTTCAGTTTTTTCCTCTCTTTTAGTAGTGCAAGGAAAATGAACAAAACATGTTGAATAATACCGGTGTTTTATGTCGGATGAAAAAGTGTACAGTAGAGAAAAGCGTAGAACTTTTGTTAGAACCTTGGGTTTGCGACCCAAAACTTTTGTCAAAACGAAAATTAAAACAATTTTGATATTTTCCTGTTTGTAATGTTTAATTACAAGAAAAAATTCTATACAAAAACATTAAATATTTTGCGTATTTCATGTCTCATGAGAAAAATGTATAAGAACTTTCCAACTCACCGTTCGCGACTCCGAAATCAAAACAGAAATAAAATCAAGTTTTAATTTTTTCCCTCTTCATAATGTTAAGGTACGGCTACAAGAAAAATTTTGAATAATTTCCATGTTTGATGTCAGATGAGAAAAATGTATTAGAAGTTTCCTTTTATCTCTCCGTCCACAACGCAGAACTCTTTACGGAACAGAAAAATCGTTTTTTCTTATTTGTAATGTTTAAGTATTACTCAAAAGGGTTGAATCATTTCCGCGTTTCTCTTCGTATGAAAGAAATGTATTAGATCTCTCGTTAGAGCTTTCCGTTCTTTATTTTTTATCTCTTTTTACGTGCAACAAAAATCAACAGGTAAATGTGTAATGTATCCTCTGTTTTACTTTGAATAACAAATGTTAATTAGAAGTTTTTGTAATAACTCTTTTTCGCTATTCAGAACTTTTGTCGTAGCTTTGAACAACCTGATATAAGTTAGTCAGCCAGTGTTGCTCGTTGTGGCTTGTTGTGGAAGAATTTTTATTTTTTTCAATAATTTGGTTATCTTATTAGTTTTTCCTGATTTTTGGGAGGGACTGTAGAACTTTTGACAGATACTCAGAATTTTTATAATATTATATAAATTATTCGATTATTCCGACTTTAGGCGGAAGAATACTTTTTGCGATGGAATTATATTTTGCGTGTTAAATGTTGAATTTTCGCAGAACTCTTATCGAAACTTTTCGAGAAATCTAGGAATCTTTGTTTGCGACTCATAACTCTCTAAATCTTTAACGTTTCTAACATTCGCGCCTCCTACTCCACCCACCTGACTCTCAGCTATGTGTTCTCTTCTAACGATTGTCCAGACGCGCTGGCGAGAGGACGTGTGCCACGTTCCGGCCTCCCGTCGTGTTCTCGGGTGGCCGAAATGAAATACCAGCGAGAACGTTCGCGCGTCTTCCAATGGGGAGCAATACGGACGAAACTGGCCCTTGTCTCGCCTCCTCTTCGCCGGAGTCCTGCAGCCGGGCTTTGTCACCGGATGCTTTCCCGCCCACGGGAATCTGCGCACAGCTCTTTGGTTTGGGACCGAGCTTGTATTTCTTTCGGAGAAAACACACCGGCAAAACCAAACTGCTTTTTGAAATTAAGATGTGTGTAATAAACAAACGAGAGGCACTTTCTTCACACTTTTAGCCTGCATTTTACAAGTGTTAGAAAAATATTTCTTGAAGTGCTTCAGTAATAAAATGAATGGTATGGATAATAATACACTAAAGATAAACTACGTTGCAAACCGGAGACCGTGGTCACAAAGGTACAAATAGGATAGAGAGTTCATATCAATGAATCGCGAAATCGAATAACGCGTAGTCATGGATTTTACACGTGTGTTGTGGCATGTTGAGTTTTCCCGTTCATCATCCATCTCTTTGTCAATTTATATGCTCCCAACCCATCAGGGTGACGTTGATGTTCTCTCTAGTCGACGGTGCACATTCCCCGAAGTCCTTGCCACTTCTCCTACAATAGCACCGGCCGAGGAGGCTCAGGGAGTCGATTGATATCTGCAGTTCCTCTGACCGGGAGGTCATTGTGTTCCAGTCCCGACAGTAGATTTTCGACACTAACTAGGTCGAATTATGTCGCTGTCTGGAGAAGAATTCTAGTGACCGGCTGCTTTGATCGGTAGTTGTCCGTTGCTTTAGCAAATCAACATCCGTCAAGTGCCGGAGCAGTACACTAACCAATGGGATACGAACCACGTGCGATTTTCCATCTTCTTCCTTGTCCTATCCTCATCCCTTACCTGCACACACACACACACACACACACACACACATTATCACACATATAGGGAGTTCCTGAGCTTAGAGCATGTCGGTGCCGGATATCACCATTCAGCGGGGGCAGTGCACCGCCATCTCCCGTGATAAAAACATGCAATACACTAACGGGACTGAAGACCATATCAGTTGAGGTAAAATAATCAATACGGCATTAGCAGGTCTGATTGCTACCAAGGGCGCACAATATGGAGTTACGAGTCACAGCTCCAAGACAAGAGTAAGACAAGTGGCGTGACAAGAGCACATGCGGGCTGCATCGACGTGAGGAATGGGTATCAGGCACGTGCCGGGAGGGACAATGCACTAACCTTAACCGGAGGGTAAGGTCTTTTACAGAGAGATGGTATTAGAAAGACGTACTTACACCCAAGCAGTGGTTTCTTCAGACCGACAGGGTAGATGCGTGCCTAAAATGTAAAATCTCAAATCTTTCTTTATTTAGTTCTAACATTTTGCTACACATATCTAATATTCTGCTGTTGTAATAAATTCCGCCCAAAAATTGCAACAATGTTTTAAGCGTTGTTTATATTATTGACAAAATCTGTTTTTTTCCCTGTTGAGTTGTTCTCCTTTTAAACGTTTGAGCAATGAATTGCATATGTTTCCAACATTTTTTTAATTTCTTGCAACTAGAATTGTGCATGCATGAGTTTGGGAGTCTATATTAACATTGAATATGCCTTATGAATGGACTCTAAGACAGGAGTGACCAACTTGTGACGCGTGCGTCAAACGTGATGCATTGAATGATTACACATAGCACATTGCTGGCTTGCGAGCAGAGACAACGGACGGCTTTTAATCTGATTTTGCTCTGGGTTAGTTTCAACCTTCATCTCGCCTCTGTGACTCATCACACCCAACAATCATGATCCACAGTTACTGTAGTGTCACCCGCGTACCCTTAAAAGGGCCGCCACAAGGACGCAGTGGCGAGACGGCGGCGCCCCCGGAAAATGCGGACCGTGCCCGAGAGAGGTCGACACAGTCGAAGCCGGGGCAACCGTCACGCTACAGTCGGCGCGCCCGGACGCGCCACCGCCCCTACGGGCGCGATAGTCGGCGAACCTTTAGCCCGGAGGGAGTATAAAGCGGCCCCCGCCGAGAGAGGTCGGCAGTTTGAGCCATCCCGGAGAAGTGCGAGCAGTTTGTGTGAAACAATGGATTGTGATTCTAGTGATGGCGACGCTTCAGTTTAACGGACTTTTCTTCTAGACATTGGTGATCTGGTGCGTCCCTGGTACATCTCGCGGCAATTCTGTAAATCAAGCTTGTCTATGGTGTACTCTCTGTGTATTACATCGGAGAATAAAAACCATTTTATGAACTTTTCTTTTTTGTCACAACAGTTACCTTCACCAAACGTGAAGGCACTGTTGTGACTCACTGGTAGCTGTATCAGATCAGCGGCGTTTACATCAGCAATCTCTACAAAAAGATCATCTCTCGCCATTGAAGATTGGTGCTCCAATAAACATGGCAATGGTTGCGAACCTCAACCATGAACGTAGGAAGGTAGCCGCGGAAGGTGCTCGCGTTGAACGGTGCATTTGGACTCGTATGTGAAATATTGTGGATTAAGGTATTTAAAAGACTGTCCACCTCCTTCTTTAAGACAAAACGTCGTTACTAGAAATATTTAAATGTCCAAGCCAGCAATGCTTCGCAAATACGCTCTTTAGATAAGTGTTAGCAAGCTGCAAATCTTGAATTTCGGTTCTCAATTGTCGAACCGTAATATTCAGGTAAATATTAGGTCACAAAAGCTAAGAAAATAACTTTCAGGTAAAATGTTTGTGTCGGGAACGTTTATCAATAAGAAAATAAAGCAAGAAATATTTGAAAAGGAAAAGAGAAAAAGAGAATTGAGGATAAGAAGAAGCTGATATAGATTGTAAAATTCGCGACTTATTCTTCCCATTTATAAAGACTGTGATCCTAAATAGTGCAACTTTTAAACGGTATACCAACTCATCATTAATATCCGCAGAGGTATAAATTGAGTGTCCGGTGATGCGACTGGCCAGTTTTGAGGTGCACCATGCACATCAGTCTTTGAGCATTTTACAGATGCTGGTTAACACGTTGCTTTTGAACTGAAGTGGTGCTTTATCGCGTAGGTATATAGAAAATCTCATCGACAGGAGCACAGCCGTTATAAAATAGGACATTTCATGGTCTAAGAACTACAGTCCCGAAAACCTGTTTTTTCTCTTCACAAGTGAGAGTGCTGTTCAGTGACGATTATACAAAGAAAATTGAGTTTAGGAATAAATTGAAAGAATAGTTAATAGGTAGAAAGAACGGTAGTTTATGGATTTCATTATTTAATTTATTGTAATCTGGACCGCGTCTTTGGACACAATTTGACTGCAGATACAAAGTCACTCAAGAGACAAAATTCAACAATACGTACCCAAGTGTCTGCTGCGGGGTACTACGCATTGCGGATATCAAAATAGTTGATATTATCCCTAGGGCTACACAAAGTAATTAAATGTCACATGCACCTCTTCCCAATACCGATTGGTTTTTATCTCTTATAACATATCCCAAATTCAGCCAAATCGGAGAGGTATACCTCCGAATATTTACTAGTCAGTGTCATCGGCGATACAAGCGTCCTGCAGTCGCCCACTTGGCGTTGTGGCAACCAAAGTGAACGACTTCACCGAATGCACTTGTGAGGAAAACGGTTCACAGCGCATCCGCTTCACCTTTAATTGACGATTGTATCCTCACCATATCCATTGTCTCTATGTGGGAAACTTCTCCCGCGTCGTTCAACGCAATGTTGCAGCGTTTTTGGCACCATTTAGATAGTTGAATGCTACCGTCACGCTCACTTGGTGCTAATCGCCTGGCACCTGTTGAGTGTTGCAGAGCTCCAAGCTGCTACGCCCGGAGACCAGCTCAGAGAGGCCGGAGAGGCAGATCCCTCACGCTGCGAGGATCTCTTCTCCTCCTTTTCCTCCTTCTCTGTCTTCTTCTTCTGCTCCTCTTTCTTCTTTTTCTTTCCCTTTTCTTCCCCTTCTTATTCTCTTTCTTCTTATTCCCATTCTCTTCTTTCTCTTTTTCTCTTCTCTTTCTTCGTTTCCTCCTCCCTTTTCTACTTTTACTTGTCATTCTTATCCCCTTTCTTTCCCATCTGCCTTATTCTCTTTATTCTTTTCCTTTTCCTTCTCCTCTTCGTATTGTTTTCTTTATTTTCTTCTTTTTCTCGTTTTCCTCATTTTTTTCCTTTCCACCTCTGTATCCCAGCTGATGTTAATGTGACAATCAGTGGCCACAAATCGATAGCGTGTAACACACGCTTTCATTCACATTCAATTAAATGGAACGTCCATTTAAATGAATTGAACACAAAATTAAGTTCATTATACTACGCGTTCAGAATTCTTTCAAATTCAGTCAGCCTTCATACTGCTCGTTGTGTATATTTCGCGAATGTTCATTCCCGCCTGAGATATGGCATAATATTCTGGGGAAATACATCTTATAGCTCCCAGACTTTTAGATTACAAAAACGAATCGTACGAATAATTACCAAATCCCACCCACGTGATTATGTAAGCCTCTCTTCATTAATCTAGGAATTTTACTATTACCTTGCCTGTTTATTTACGAATCAGTTGTTTTTGTCAAAAATGACTTGCTTAAGGGCGGGAATATTTTTTCAGAAAATGCCGAAGTCTATTACTATAATACTCGACGTAGAAATCATATTCATCAGGTGACAGTATCAACACCTGAATACAAAAAATTCACATACAATACATGTACATTATTTTACAACACTTTGCCAGACGACATTAAACGATTAAATTCGATAGAAAAGTTTAAATCCCAAGTGAAATCGTTTCTGCTGCATAACTGTTTCTATACAATTAGAGACTATACTGAACATCACAAGAAAAGTAACATCAATTTTAACAATGATACATAATGCATTATTTACCATTTGGACTGTATAAATGTGTATAAACAACCTGTAACAACTATTGTACTACAGCCTCCGGGTCAATGACCCCCATCTCGATCAGGTTTTTCGTCCATTTTCCCTGATCCATTGAGCAAAAGCTGAGATGGCCCCTTGTTTTGCTTCTGGACATAAATGTAACTTCATTTTCTGTGCACGTCTTCTAGAATTCAGTGGGAAATACAATTATTCAAATTATCGTTTCCATGTTGTCGCGGCAGAAAGTATTATTCCGAAGGACAACATGGATAAGAGCCAAAATTTATTGCTTATTTATCCTTGAAAATATATTTTATTTCATGGGAGGGTTGTTGTTGTTGTTGTTGTTGTTTTTTTAAGTAGTATATGACTTAGTGTAGGGATCACAGAATTTTGAAAATGTGCACACAATTCATTTTTCCCCATAGCACGTCATACGCAGTTTGAACTGTTTTTTGACGTAAAATAAATAAAAATAAAAATAAATAAACACGGAAGTCAAGTGTGTTTCTAGTGAAACAAACGACAAATGACAGCAATTCCCAGTAATGAAATTAACAGCTGAAATTAATTGCGCGAATTGCTGGATAAAAGTGTTCACAACTTCATAGAAGAGATCACGACCCCGTTAAAAGGCCAATTATATATCGCAGTAAACCAACCCACGGAAGTGGATTTCTACTAGTTCTGTAAATAGCTTCGATTGTTTACGTGTCATTCGTTCCACTTACGAATACTACGAAAGGCCAAGTGCGTCAAAATGCCACAGGCAGCGTGCGGTTTTTCACCCTTAACCACCCGCTATCCCCAGGGATAGACACAGTAATTACCTATCACATACATCTCTTGTCTATATCGATTGGGATTTGCTCTTGCAGAATAAATTCTGCCCGAATACGGCAATAACGCGTAAGGTATAAAGAATTGAGATAAAGGAATGAAATCACAAATCTATAGTGAAGAATGGAAACCTTCTAGATAAAAAATTCAATTTCAGGCGAGAGGAAAAAAAAACTTTAAAAATAATTAAACAAATAATGTCCATGTCCAGTACAATGGTTATACACTATAAATAATCCATGATTTTTCGGAAAAAAACATCAGAACTGCATTTTCATATTTTCTGGAATAGAAAATTAACAATAACATCATTATACGCTGAAAAGTAGTGTAAGTTTCTGTTCTTCACCTTCAAAATACTGCTTCATGTCCTTGATTAATAAATGAAAACAAGACAGCCCTAGATGTCAGACGCTAAGGCGTATCTTTCGCGGTCGGTGTCAAAGGATACTAGGCTCTCAGGGACACGCCGCATTGCATTTCAAAATGTATTTCTTCCTGAGGAATCGCGGAGAATGAGCAGTATGACGGCCGAAACTTTGGCAAGTGTGCCTGGGATGCGGCGTCTCTCACACAGCCAAGTATCTGTTCATAAGAGTGTCTTATAGCCATCTATAGACCAAATTACTCATTCGCGGATGGACTGCCGGCGTCGATACAGAGACAATGTCGGATCGATTCTCATTTTCAATGAATGATCCTTAGACAACAATAATGTCAAAAAATAAACAAGTAAATTAACAATATCTATTTCTGGGGGAAGATCAGGTCATAAATTCCGCTCTTTCGCCTAACCACTTGGATGAATTTACTTTTACAATTGACACATTCTGGTGTAAATAATGGTAACTGACATTTTATGATTCATAGGAAAAATTAATGTAATAGCAATGTCTACATGAAATAAAATGATCATACCATAACGTACAAATAAAATACACTTTCTGTTGGTCGTTTGTTCTAGAAATCTCTTGTAAGAAAGAGATATATATTGCCTCATTCATCAAAGCCAATATTCTTAATTTTGCCCAGAATGTCAGTTACCAGACATTACACCCGACTGACACAATTGTGAACAATTTTCATGAAGGAACGGGAGCAAGTTTTACATTTACATCTGGGCACCTCGACAATGTATCAGTTGAGAATACGCTTTGTGGGTAGTACTCGTATACCCCCTACCCCCAAAAAAATTCAGGTTGCAGCTTAGAGTCGCAATGTAATGGTATTTTCATATTATTTAACAGGAAATGGGATGCTGTATAAGCTGTTTTTAAAGTCTGGTCTTCACAATTAATGTACAAGTTACCTACAGAATTGTATAATTTCATTTATTCTTTTTGTTTCTTTTTTTCTATTTGTATTTGGAGATTTGTAAATGCTGATAGGAGATAGGAGTGGTCAGGTCTGATGCACACCGCCCAGGTGTATTATGAATTGTATAGTACGAATAAACAATGTGAGATCTCGGGTAAATCTGTTCCAACTCCACTTTGACTACAAATTCCTCATGGGCACACGGAGATTACAATAGCGGTTTCGAAGATAAATGGCAAGCAGACCATCCACACTCCAGCGGGTTGCTCCGATTCTCACCTATACCTGTGCTGATTAAAACGACATAGTTGACCTGCTGTGAAATGGAACTCGCGTTGCCGAGAAGGGTAGATAATCGAGTTGATTGCGTAAAACCTCACCTAAATTCGTTTATTGTTGTCCCACGCGCGCAAATGTTTCTACAAGTACGCTGAATATTTGTATCAAGTTTCTTATTTTCTGGGAATAAATTCAGGTAACTCCCCGTCAATATTATATATTTTTATGTTTATTAAACAAAATTTCATGCTACTGGAAGAATCGATAATAATGTGAAAATTGAATGTTTGTATAAAAGGGATAGACTACTCTTTTCAGTTAACTGTTTTTTGTGAAGGCGAGTAACACCATATCGGGTTCCAAACATTGCTTTCATAATAATGGTAAACAATGCTTTCATAATAATAGCTAAAAATGAAGGGAAAATTGTTTTTATTGACTGATTCTTTCATGTTTACGGGAGAGTGGACGGCTATGGTCATTAGTCCCGTAAGTGTAGTGCATTATTATTGAAGGAAGTGGCTGTTTTCTTCGCTCGCTGGATGGCGAGATCCAGTGACGGCCTACACGTCGGTGTGCCGGGGATTTCACCATCCAGGAATTTCTCCGCCGTGGGGTCATCGCCCATAGTCGGGACAAACTCTAAGCTCCCGGCTGGTCTCCTGACATGTGAAGTGTAGTGCTTTGTGTAAGTAAGTGTGAGTGTGTAACTAAGGGACAAGGATAGGACAAGGCAAAGGAAGGAAAGATAGCGCGTCCGTGGCCCGTTTGTTAGGGCACGGCTCCGGCATTCGTCTGATGTTGATCGGAGAAACTACGGAAAACTACTGATCAGAGCAGCTGGCCGCTAGAATTCTCCCTCAGATAGCGGCTGAATCCGACTTAACTACCGAGCTAGTGTCAAAAATCCTGCCACTGTCGAGAGTCGAACCCTAGGACCTCTTGTTCAGATGCATTGCAGTGACATCAGTTGATGCCCTGAGTCAACTCAAACGTTACATGCTTTTTGGAAAAGTAGCAAAAGACACATTGTTTATAAGCAATTGGTTTGATTTGATTTATATTTTCAGAGATCAGTAAAAACAGTATACGAGGTATGGGAGAAAAGTACAATCTGCGCATGTTTTCTTGATCTCCAGAATATTTTGCCCCACCTTTTAATCCAAAGTAGCGGATGAATACAGGTCCAAGAAGGCGAGGTAAGCAATATTCGAAAATTAGACATATTTGCTCTCGACTTATAGAAAATCTATTTGCATCGGAAGATGAACGACAGGTTTATTAATATAATAACCAAATTTGTATTTTGGTTGTCTCTTTATGATAATGTATACTATTGCAGTGCCTATTTAATTTTGGCAAATCATAATTAATAATGTCAAGATTCGGTTGTCACTTTATTTTATTCAAATGAAAACAAAATTACAACACTTCAAAATTAGTCATCACAACGTTTCGGAGACTGTTTCGTCCCCGTCTTCAGAAGCTTGTTTTTGAAATGTAAAATACGTAACGTAAAATCCATAACTTTATGGAGATAAAAGAATTTCAAATACAAAAACTTTAGTGACAGAATTATTTCTTGTTGGATCGTAACTTCGTTGACGTCATTGATCATAACATTTTACTCCCAAATTTACCTCCATATGGAATCGTGGTATTGCTCTAGATTGGTTATGTGTGTACCTTGAACAACGATCTCAGAGAGTAGAAACATCTTACCGAAATGATAGAACATTATGTACACACCTTTCCGACTCCTTGCCAATTGCATATGGAGTCCCGTTGGGATTGACTTTAGGCCCTATTGTCCTCCTACTATACGTAAACGATATACGCTCCACGATTCGAAACGGAAGAACAGATCTCTTTACGGATGATACCGATATTGTTTGCAATAAAGAAACCGTAAATAGTGCAATATCATATGTTTCAAATTGGTTCCGTACTAAAAAAATGAATATAAATGAAAAAAAATGTTTCAATGCTCTTTTCCATTTCAAATAAACAATTCTTTACTCTATTGAAAATCGGTATACCATTGACTAATGTTAGGGTAACAAAATTTGTAGGTCTCTCAATTCAGTCAAACCTCAAATGGAACGTCCATTTAAATCAATTGAACACAAAATGAAGTTCATTATGCTACGCGTTCAGAATTCTTTCAAATTCAGTCAGCCTGTTGTTCAGTTCAGTTACTGTTCGTTGTGTATATTTTAACGAATATTCATTCCCACCTGAGATATGGCATAATATTCTGAGGAAACACATGTTATAGCTCCCAGATTTTTAGATTACAAAAAATAATTGTACGGATCATAACCAAATCCTACCCACGTGATTCTTGTAAGCCCCTCTTTATTAATCTAGTAATTTTACCATTACCTTGTCTGTTGATTTACGAATCAGTGGTTTTTGTCAAAAGTGACTTACTTAAGGGCGGGAATATATTTTCAGCAAACGCCGATGTCTATAACTATGACACTCGACATAGCAATCATATTCATCAGGTGACAGTATCAACAGCTCACTACAAAACATACAATACATGTATATTATTTTACATTTTGCCAGAGGACAGTAAACGATTAAATTCTACGAGTAAAATTAACTAAACGAGTAAAATCGTTTCTGCGGTATAACTGTTTCTATACAATTAGAGGCTGTGCTGGGCATCAAAAGGAAAGTAATATGAATTTTAACAGTGATATTTAATTATTATTTACCATTTGGACTGTATAATTTGAAATAACCTGTAGCAAGTATTGTATCGTTGCCTCTGGGTCAATGACCCCATCTCGATCAGGTTTTTCGTCCATTTTCCCTGATACTTTGAGCAAATGCTGAGATAGCCCCTTATTTAGATTCTGGACATTAATGTAACTTCATTATCTATGCAAATCTAGAATTCAGTGGGAAATATAGTTATTCAAATTATTGTTCTCCATGTTGCGGCAGGAACGATTATTCCTTCACAATGGACATGATGAGAGAGAAGAGTTATTGCTGATTTACCCTTGAAAATAGATTTTATTAGATCGGAGCGAATATTTTGTTAATAATCCTTGCAAATAATCACTGATTTCTTCTGTATTCAAAATTCAAGTAGTATATGGCGTAGGGTAGGGATCACAGAATTCTGAAAACGTGTACAGAATTCACTACTCCCTGTAGCACGTCACACACAGTTTTTAACTCTTTTGACGTAAAAATAAATAGGGTGCGCTAAACTTGAATCAATCCACCATTTTGCAGAAGGGGCAGGAATTTATCCGTATAACATTAAAATTCTGATATAAGTTATGTTAGGATCACCAGCGACGGCATTCTAGAAATAAAAGTGCTATCAGATCAACTTTTGTGCTTTATTTCTACAAAGAGGAAACAACGGATGCGCGTTGCTACACTTCTTACCTAGTCATCATGCAAAAAATTGGCCGAAGTCGAGATTACATTTCATTATCTCTTTATTTTTGATACAGAGTTAGCTCTTGGTTTGCCTGATCCACTTTGACGAAATTTAGATAAAAGTCAGTTCAGAACACTTTGCGATTTTACCCAATTTTATTTTTAATTTGGTTGCTAGTACAGTACTTGTGTGCGAAGAAGTTACCAAATATATATTGCGTCATTTCGTACGGCGGTGTATAATTGTCTCTTCTGTGCATTCATTGTAACGATAATTGCATGACTAACATTATAGACATAAAAACCTGAATCAAACCGTTAATATATATCTGCACCGGAATATATTTTCCTTGTGTTTTTCCTTAGTTTCTTAGTGTACTTTCGTCCCTTTCCGCATTTTCGAAAATTTCCAAATTTGAAAGAATACGAGAAAGAATGTGCTGCTGAGGAGCCACTAATTTGTGATGAGTGTAGATGTTTCATATCAGGACTTTGCGGTAACCTGCTATTTCTTATTACATTTTACCAGAAGTTCCTCTGGTCGAACATTTTTGTATGTCTTCTGTTTAAAGTCAGTGCTAACATGGCGAAATCAAATTTGACGTTTTCAAAAAACTTATTTAAAAATACTTTTTTTATTTGTTTTAAATGGAAGACCAGAGTTTGCTCGACTGATCGTGGAAGCCAGCCGATCAAAACATTTTTTTAGTTCAAAATTTACTCATCATCTAAAATAACTCAACAAAATATGATCTATCACCTTTTCGCTAATTTCTAAAACCTTAAACTGATGAAAAATATATTTCACTTACCAGATTCAGTATCACATCCGTCTATTCTCCTAATTAAAAATTTACCCATGTGCAAAATTGGATATGAGGGGTACAGAGGAAAAAAACAAAATACACTTTTGAGGAAATTTTAGATTTTGCCATTTTTTCTTTTGCAGGGATCGAGTACTAGATTCTGAAACATTGAAAAACAAAAGAAACAAACATTAATTTAAAGAAACTTGGAGAGAAAAATATCTTCATTGTGTATTATAGCTCTTTAAACCTTTAAATTTGGTTCCCGTTAAATGAAAAAAAAAATTCTGTTTGTTTTTCCCTTGCACCCTTCGTAAGTTTTTAGATTTAGTTCTCTTGCAATTTTCTGGAATTTGTTTGTTTATTTGTTTGTTTATATGTATGTTTATATGTTTATTTATTTAATTATGAACATGGTATATTCTCGGAACAACATCTGGCCGTGGTATATTGTTGAATTTCGATGAGGAAATTAGAGTTGTCTTGATTGCTGTATGTAAAGAAACTATAAAAGTTATAGGTAAAATTTATGAAATATAACTGATAATTTATCAGTCAATAAAATAACTGTCAGATATTATTCTGTCTTACGACAGGCCTAAATCTAAAAAATCTAGATCCAAGACAATATTTCAAACAGGGCCGTTTATACAAAATCGAAATTGAATTGTTGCTAATTAATACAGCAAGAACCATTTTCTTAATTGAAATGTTATTTGAATATTGTGTTTTTAAATGCTATTTTTAAGAAATAATTTATTGATGTGTGATTCCTAATTAGGAATTTTGAAAAGTAAAATACACTTCAATAATATTGCAATGGAAACTATTTTGCGTTATATATAAGTGTAATGGTTGAGGTTTGATAAATGTAAAATATTAACTTCTTTCAGTGTTCATCTCTTTTACTTTCTCTCTACGGAGTAGAGAGTAAAAGAAATTAGAAAATTTGTTATCAATAGTGAAATGAGAGCCAGTAAAATCGAGGAAACAGCGAGGAAACCTACCGCGAACGCGCTTCGCCAATAGCAAATTCAATATGGATTGACTGGGATTTGAACACCGGTATCAAGTGGTAGAAGATGAGAGGACTGACCGCTTCACCACGGGTCGCCTGAAATATATGCAAATTACCTGTTATGCGTGTGTCAGATACTCCCAGATAACCCGCCGATGCATCGCCGAGCCGAATCGATGCCTCGATGAGTGCCCGCGATTCTAGGGGCTAAAAGTGGTCCTACACCGTATTAGCAAGGTGGTCATAATGTAATGGCCCAACGATGTAATTCTAGATGAGGCCTCTCCACACAGCACTCTCGCAGGGCTGGCTGGGACCGGCTGCAATGGCTCAGTGACTACATTGCCATTGCCTCTGCATTGTTGCTAAATCCTGGGAGTCCCGGTAGGGGCGAATTTTCAACACTAACTACATAATAGGTCGAATTCAGCCACCATCTGGAGGAGAATTCTAGCGGGCGGCTGCTCTGATACGTAGTTTACCGTAGTTTCTTTGATCAATGCCAGATGATTATCGGAGCAGTACCCTAACGTACGAGCCACGTCCGCGCAATATTTTCTTCCTTTCCCCCTTCCTGTTTCATATACGCATACACACACACACACACACACGTGCACTACACTACCACCCATGTCGACATGTAGATCGGTGCCGGATCTCACTTTCCTACCGGCATAGGTGGATCAGGGCATCAATTGATGTCACTGCAGTGCCTCTGAGCGGGAGATCCAAGGGTTTGAGTCCCGTTGATGTCAGAATTTACGACACTAACTAGTCAGCTAGGTCGAATTCAGCGGCTGACTTTAGCATTCTAGCAGCCAACTGCTCTGATCGGTGCTATTTCGTGGTTTCTCCGTTCAACACCAGGCGAATGCTGGAGTGGTTCTCTAGAAAACGGGCCACGGACCTCGCGCGATCTTTCCTTTCTCATCTTTGTCCTGTCCTCACCCCTTACTTAAGCACTCTTACACATGCCATACACTATCACATTTGTCTGGAGACCAGTAGGAAGCTTGGAGCTTGTCTTGGCTGGGGCGATGCCACGCTGCTGGGAGATACCTGGTAAGGAAAGATCCCCGCAGGCTGACATAGGTCGATGCCGGTTCTCTCCATCCAGTGGAATGATCAAACCTCCAGCGACAAAATATGCATTACACTTACGGGACTAATAACCTTAGCGCCAGGAATAATTAATCATCTGTGCCCATGTGACATGTTGGGGCGCGTTTCTCCGCGCGGTCTTGCACTGAATTCACTGAAGTGCGTCAGCTCACCACACTGGAAGAAGCTTGCTCGTCCAATTTCTGTTCGCCTAATGAAGTAACTGTTAAGTTGTTACGCCTCCGTAAAAAATGAAATTCTGGCAAACAGATAAAAATTACGATACTAAAAATTCTTTGTTTCCGAGAGGTCGCACATTCACTTCTGTTATAAATCTCTCATTTTAGTCCAAAACAAACAATTTTCCGGAACAAGTCTCTTTTCAGATTTTTACCTTTTCACTCTCTCAAACTTCCTGGGAACCAATAAAAAAGTTTCTCAGTCGGCGCATGCTGGGGGACGAGGCGGGTCGGCGGGGCGGGTCGGCGGGGCGGGGCAGGTCGGCGGGGCGGGGCGGGTCGGCGGGGCGGGGCGGGTCGGCGGGGCGGGGCGGGTCGGCGCGTTTACCCGGACAGACGACGGTCGGAACACGTTGCTTCTGATGCACAGGCCAGGAGCGAATCTCACATTCCTAATGTTGGTAAGGCCATTCGAGAAACGTGCAGTAATGGTTTAGTGACAACTTCCGTTGCCACTCAGCGTCTCTGGAGGTCGTAGGGTTCGACATCCAACGGTGGCTGATTTTTACACTACCTGCATTACTAGGTTGAATACCACCACTCTTTGGAGAAGAATTCTAGGCGTCAAGGACTGCACGTGTACCTCTTTTAGGCATCCTTGTCCCGTCCTCTCCCATTTCATACATTCACTCTTATAAATTAAATTAGTTCAAAGAATGGGTCGCCCCGACCGGGATTCGAGCCCGGGCCTTCTGGCTGAACCAGAATATCCGGGTTCGAATCCCGGTCGGGGCGACCTATTCTTTGAACTAATTTAATTATTAAAATACGTTGTTACTCAATAACATGGTCACAATTCGCATAGCTTTACGTCTGCGGAACAAATTCTCCGATCGTAAGTGCCTCCAACAAGGTGACGGAAAAGATGACAATTATATACACTCTTACTTGAGTTGAGAGGTTGTCCCGGCAGGGGCGATGCTCACTGGGGAAGATACCTGGAAGATGAACATCCCGGAAGCCGTCGTGTAGGATCTCACGTTCCAGCGGGGAAGAAACGCTACCAGCTTCCAGCTATAACACGTACTACACTCAGAGGATTAATGATAATAGAAGATGACGAACTAGGAAACACGAAATACTCACGAGTAACAGCTTATTAGAGGCATTGGTGACTACTTCCGCGTAGTTCCCAGATTTATCTCGAATGCTACATGGCGAACTGGCTACATCTTAGAAACATGTTTATAAAAGATCACTGGATATTGTGTTATTTGATTACTGAAATTAATGTTATTATTGCACTGAAGGAGTCTTGTAATTACGTTTAATCCTGATATAACACTTTTGTTTCTAGCGATCCTTGGATTTGCACGTATGACAATACAACCCTGTGATGCCTAATCAAGTTGCATCAGAAGATACTAATAACAAACAGCCAATTGACGGCGGGCAGTGTTGTAAAAACACAAATTACCCACTGCTGTTTGCAGATTAGTCTTTTAGTTTTCACGGCTGAAAAAATCTAGGTTTACAAATGCCTTCGGTATCACTGATATTCGTTCTTTTTCGCATCAATAAATTACTTTAAACTTCATATTATACTACTTTGTGCAAGGTTGTCTTACAATTATCAATCAGTTCTTGCTTCTTTCATCTCAGTAGTAACACGTATATCTGTAAGAAAAATATTTCATATTCCAATTATATTCAAATTTCAGGGGACACCAATGCACAGAGGGCTAAATGGCGCATCTAGGCGGAACTAGCCATAAATCTATTGATTTAAATGATGTATGGATACGGAATGGGATGTTAGGGTTGTGAAACTGATTCATATTAAATATACTTCATTTTACCTATTAATGTTTATTGTGAACAATAATTAGTGTTAAGTTTTTTTAATGTAAAAACAGTTTGAAAGTAAGGTACATTATATTATCAGTAAATGGATAATCTGTAGTAAAATTAAGATTAAAAAGAAATATCTAAATCAAATTTCAAAATAAAAAATTTGAGTCTGGTCTATTTAATTTTTCAAAATAATTAAGAATCAGTCTTCTGATGCGCATTCCGAGAAATCAGTGAAATCTTCACTGAGGTCTTTAGTCGCTGCTCCGCACACATAGCATCATTAAGATCCATATTGAGTGACAATGCTACATATTTTCCCGTCCACCATGGTCATTACTAACAATGGAGTAACTGAAAATTCAATTCCATTGATCAATACGCGCGTTTGGGCCAGTGCTTGACCAGCCTTTCAATTTCTTGTATTTCTCTTATTGTATTTTCGTGTGTCTTTTTTTACATTACAATTTTAACTGGCCTAAAATCTTTTCCGAGAATTGAACAGCAATATCTAGTCACCTTGAATACGTTTTAATGAAGAGGGCTCCATGAAGCGGAATTTTCTCCACATGCTCACAAAATTGCCATAAAATACATTTAATTTGTCTTTTAAGCACTTCTCCGTTCTTTGTATTCTTGTAAGTTTAGCTTATCCTTCACAAAACACAGTAGCTGAAATTTGAGGTCTCCTTTTCAGCGCGCAACGGGAAACAGATCACGGTGGGTGACTACAGGACGCACGCCGTCGTCTAAAATGAAAGATAATTTTCTTATTTGGACGTAATTGGACGTGAAACTCGATATGTCATAAAGTACACATTTTCAGCAATGAAGTGATATCTTTTTTATCGTAATACCGATTAATCCACATAATTGAAAATCTACTTGAAAGCCGGAATGAGGTAAAATTTAGCTCGCGCGCCACTCCTACTTCACAGCGTGTTTTACGCTAAGAGGAACGATGGATAAAAATATTGTTAATGCCGGGGTATAGTACTTACTTGCCTGAACAACTTACATACCCAAGAGTTTCGCATTCACCTTTGCTTTAGAACTGAGCACGTTTATAACTTCGGCCATCTGCCGACCGACTGACCCACGCAGCGCTTCCTTTCAGATAAGGGACGAAATACGATCTCCCAAGGTGGCAAACCTGAGCCGCAAAAATAAACCAACTAAAAAATCTCATTCTGCCAGCATTAATGATCAAATTTACTAATACAAAAAGTCGATTTTAAAATGCTGGGGAGAGGGGTCTAGTTCGGTCTAGATTCGCCTTTTAGCCCTCTGTGCAATGGTTGGCACAAGGGGCTCAATGGTACTCAGATTTCTACATCGGCCACGTTACTTCCATAAGCTGTAACTGTGTGTTACGCGCACTTCACGATAAAACGAACTTCGCACGGAAGTCTCAGTATGAACCGTGAACAGATGGTGAACCGTGCTCTCAAATGTCTAATAGCTTGGAGAGTAATATTCTTGCAGTTCGAATGTTTTATGTAATATTTAAAATTCTCTCTCCCTAGACAGGGGAAGAATGTCACCAAATTATCGATCTGAAAGCTTGCCTGATTTATGGAATTTTAAATTATTACTAAAAGTATTAAGAAAACAATATACCTCCTACAATGGAAAGTGTGTACCTTATCACTCAATGAAGCAAATTTACGATTTTTTCAATAATAGACATCTTTCCAGACAAAATTTTAAACTTTTGAGGCTATGAAACTTCTCTCCCAGTTCTCAGTAAATCTGTTGGGGGTGTAAACGCTCCCGAAGCTCATATCCGAACCTTGTCTCTCTGACGTCCGGACGTTCTCTTTGATTGTGACTCCCTAAGCCTCTGAGAGTTATCTCTTGATAATAAAATTCTCATTAATTAGATATGGCTTATTCCTCTTGTAACTGAAGATATTCTACAAGGGGGAAAGGGGAGGAGGGCCAGTTCGTTCACTGCCCCACACGGCCTGGGAGGGAATAATATGTTTGAAAACGTAGAGACATTGAAGGAGATCACTTTCTGAAACAATAATAGTGGAAAAATGATAAGATCTGACGTTATGAACTTGGGATGAAGATTGTTGCGTGTGACAATTTTGTGGAATGTGTTCGGCGAGTTCGTCATGAGTACAATAATAAACTTGGGATGCTACAACATCGCATTCTTTCTCAAATTATGTGTAACGGCTCCGCAATACCATACTGCTACTTCAGTAAGCAAAAGTGTTTCCAATCAGCAATTTTTTTTTGACGAGACTCAAATTTATGTTCATCGACTTAACTCGTTGTGCGCTTAACCGCTTCACCACGCAGTCGACCTGCTATACTCGCTTGGACGGAAGGTTAAAAACCTACTTGTCTCTCTCATTATTTCCAATATTCAGTTTTAGAATACGAGGCATAAGCCATTATTTGAAGTGTCCCTTGTTTTAACCATGGAAAACGTAAAGAAAAAATTAGAACGGTTTTTAAGAAATAGTTTTTTGTACAAATTCAAACAAATTTCACCAAAACGGCTATTTTTGAGAAAAAGATTGTACATGATTGTTTTTAAAAATGTTTTCCTAGAATATTTGTGCAAGGCAATAACACTATCTCTAATTCGGTAGTTTTGAAATGTTAACGTTTTGCTATTTTCGAAAATAGAGTTTACTAGAAATTAGACTAGCACCATTTCTTAACGTCTTTGCATACATAGCCTACCAAGATAAAATTTAAAGGAAAAAAGTTATGGCAATTTTGTGAAGAAAAGTTGTTTAAAAATTGCCTATATTTCCTGCAAAATTACGCGAAAACTACCCATATTTTCAAAAAATTGTACATGACATTTCAAGATCTGTTCCTATAGAACAGATTTCATTAAGGAAAGAACACTCCATCTCCAATATTGTAGTTATAGAAAGACGCTGCAAAATTGAACTTCTGTAATTTTCGAAAAATTGGGGATTTTTACGAAAAGGACACCTTCACCATTCTCTTAATCTGAGGACAACTTTTAATGAAATCTTGGACACATTTTTGAGAAAGTTTTGGAAATGTTATGGAAGCTTCATGTAAATTACCCTCAAAAATTAAAATATCCGTTTGAAACTCAAAGGACTTGGAGTTCATTTAAATCAATTGGGAAATATAAATTTTGGAGAAAATCGGCTGGTCGCTAGCTTTCATCAGAGACGGACAGACTAACGGACGTACAGAGAGACGTTTTGCCCTATATCAATTTTTCGTTATCAGAGACCCACACAACAAAATTCTGATTACGCAGCGTGTTAGTAGAAGTTATTTTCTGTACATAGGAATAGGGTTTATCCGTTTTTTCTTTAACAGGGCCCAGAATTAAGTGTTTTTTCTGTTGAAAATTCGTAGTTTCTCGGAGCACGATTACAATCTTTACTATGTAGTAAATTTCTTATTACTATGTAAATTACTATGTAGTAAACAATCTTTACTATGTAGTAAAGCGAGAAAGTAAAAGAAAACATTCAAACCTCGTGAATCAGTTTAAAAAAATATTGATTGTGGTCCATTTGATATGCAGAATGTCAAGACCGATGTGTTTTGGGCAATAACTCAAACCAAAGTGAAAGTGCCTTAATAGCAGCATTTCTATGAAGTGGAGGATATCACCGACGGATTCCAACTTCGTTTTCCCTTCTTTGTTTAGGTAATCCTATTTCACCCTTTTTGAATCTTTAGTGACAATTAATAATGAATGTTGAACTAGTTCTTCAAAAATAGACCGGAAGAGAAGGCTCGGAGCATCAACTAGTGTCACTGCAGTGCCTCTGATCGGGAGGTGCTAGGGTTCAGTTTTCTTTGGTTTCACCGATCAACACCAGGCGAATGGCGAAGCAATGCCATACAAAACGGGCTACGGAGCGCGCGCTATCTTTCCTTCATCTTCCCTATCCTATCCTCTCATTACACTTACATGTACCCTCTCCCTCAGAAAAAATGTCGTTCAAAATTCTATCTTCCACACCGCGCCGACAAACTTGGACACCCCTCGGCCTGGGGGAGGGCAGGGGGAGGGACGCGTTGACCAATCGCTAGCAGGTAGAACCACAGTTGTCTGTGATTGGTGCAACATCCCAAGGGGCAGAAAGAACTCTGTCTCAGGGGGAGGGGGCTAGTTCGTTTACGTACGAGACAGAAATATCGTCATATTTCCCTGCCGAAGGAGATAGTTCGCCTGCGCGTACGCCACGACGAAAAAAATATTTCTAAGCGGGGTTTTCCGTCCAGAATGATTGCCTATAGACCAGTAAATATTTATCATTTTAGCAACAATTATTCTAACTTTTAGTAATCGATTTGTAACTCCTGACCAACTGCTATTTTGAGATATTCATTTCAGGCACAATTTGCGGAGCCTTCCCGGCCGTTCTAACGCATATTTCGAATTTGTTTATTATATTATAAATTGTAGCAAAATTGTTAATTCGCTGTTTTTGGTTCTGGGACATCGGGAGACTCTCCCCCCTTTAGATTTGCAAAATTTGGAAATTGTTTATAAATTTGCAATTGTTGCAAATTTTTTATTGTCTAATCTGAATGGCGTTTAAATGTGATGCAAAATTCCGGAATCCGTTCGGTGCTATTATATCTCGTTCTCGAGATATATGTAATTGTTTATAAGAAATTAACATCTTAGTAGACCCCATTTGTTTGCGCTTAATTCATTCGCGCTAGCAGAATAGCGTGGGATAAGACTACTGAAAAAACAGTTCTCCAATGCCGCGCTGTTGCATGCCACATACGCTTAAAATGCACTTGCTTGTAAACAAATTCTGTGGCCAAATTCTGTGGTTTCTGTTTTTCTATCAAAGGGATGTTGAGCAACCGAATAACTGTATTATTAATTTTTTTAAGTCCCCTGTTAAAACCGAGAGTCAGAAACTATTTGTTCCTCTTGTTTAACCATTGCCATTAAAAAATAGGGAAACATATTGCTTAGCTGTTTGCTATAAACTGCACTGGATTGGATGAAGGTAGTGTTAAGGTTTTCAAATACAGAAATATTCAATTTTGTGTTTTGAAAGATCACATGAGTAGAATCACACATGACAATATTTACACAAGTATAGAAATTTCTAAATAAACGTATATAAACTTTAAGTTAATATTTTCAATTCAATTTATCATTCCTTTCTAAAACTGTTAATTTGATGATTTCATTGTATAATATTCAAATCAGAGCTTTATGTGCTAAACCTACGCATTGTTAATACATATTTTTAAACAACATTAATATATTTAATATACATTTAAAAGGTTTTTAGATTGGCGAACGTTTCAATGAAATTTCATGAATTCCTAAATGCTTGAAAATAAATACTTGTAAAATTAAATAATTGTAGCGTGTAAAAATATAACAAAGTCACGTATTTGGTAAAACGAGTAAAACGATTACTAAAAGAAAGCAAAACAGATGTTATAACAATTCAAAGAGATTTAGCGTTTGTTTACAGTTTAGTAAATATCAATGCACTAGCATTTCCCACTGAAAATACATAGAACGAATTTGGTGGTCAAGTGATATGACCTTCCCAACACAGACTACATTTCAGTTTCGTCAGAGTTTGAAGTGGTTTGTTGGCCGCCATTCTACGAATCTATCAAAACCTTCAATTTTGCACGACCATCTGTACAGGGAGAACGTAGCGGTTTATTAAACGGAAACGGGCTATTCGAGGTATCTAATGTGCACTCTTTGAAAACGTTTAACCATTATAAACTATCCCTAAGAAAAATATCAAATAAACAATGTTAAAGGTCACCAGCTTAACATTGCCTTTACTATTTGAATGTTTTCAACATCCCCAAAACCAACAGAAAACCCATGTTTTTACAGGTTATTATAAAACCAATTCAATAAATATAAGCATTTATTCACGTTATTATTTTTAAACACTCAAATATCTACGATGTTATTTGATTCATGTCTTCATCGAAGATCTGAGATTAAAAAACTGATAAGCAGAGAAAATTAAAGTAATTTTGAGTGACTGATGAAGTTGAATGACCAAACGAAAAACAATGTTTCTTGCTTCATATAATGCTATCGTGTTTAACAGACATGTAATTACATGTGATACCTATATTTAAACATCCAAACTAATGAAAATTTTCAAAATTAAAATCATCAATAAAACGTTGATTCATCAGCAAGGATTATATTATTACTTATACTTTTTTGAGATTCATGTGCTCCTGTGTGAATAACGTAGTAAACGTGATTCGTATGATCCAGTTTCTCAGAATAATACAAAACCTGCTAGACACATACACTAAACATAATAGTTGTCAAATAGTTATTTACGACATGAGTATCATAAGATATCTTATTACAATACGAAATTGGAGAATTATCAAACAAGACTCTTTAGCCGAAATTGTTAACCAATTGAATATTGTAATATAATGTTACTATTTGAATATCATAGAAAGTAACACGCAATTTGTCAAAATTCATGTGAACTATAATTTTTCTTTAAATTTTACTCCTTACCCTGCGAAAGATGTGTGACAGTACTTATGTTAACAGTTATACTGCCATGGGTTTAATTAATTAGTTTTCAGTACGCAAATTATTGTTTTTGGTTTTAAAGAAGCATGGATATACAGAGTATCGGGGATGGAAACGTCGAAAGTTTGAAAAAAGCTGTTTAAACAATTTTAATCATACTTTGTCTAATAAACTACATAGATATTTTGAATAACTGAGCTGCAATAAACACGCAAATTTTGGTTTGAAAATATGATTTCTACGCAAAACTTTGCATTCTAGAATCATGTAAACAAACCAGAAACATGTAACATGTTTATTATTAACAATATTAATTAATATATTAGTTCAGAAAAAAATTAACCGAGAAATGAAAAAGCAGTCGAACTGTGAAAATTGGGTGCTTTTTTATTTCTAGCTTAATTTTTATTTCTGATCAAATGTATTTATTTATTTTGTTAATCATAAACAATTTAGATATTAATGAAGTGTTTATATGCTTCTACAACGCAAATAGTTGCCTAGAAAACATATATCCAAACCAACTTTTATATGTTTATTGCGGCTTAGCCATTTGGAATATCCGTGTAGTTTATTAGACAAAATAAGCTTAAAATTGTCTTAACAGCTATTTTTCGAAGATTCGACATTTCTTCCCCGAATATCCTGTATATAAAAGGCTTGATTTCTGTTGGTTCGCGACGGAACGGCGTTCCGGTTCTTTGGAAATAATTATGAAATTATATTATATATAAATAGCTATTGCTATTATATTATAATTAATTTGAGGCGCGTTTTGGGGCCTATGATTTTAAAAATAAAGGATATATGTATCATAATAACTCTTATGACGACACTGTTCTCAGTTACGTCAAGTTTTAATTTAGAGAATCAAAGTGAATGGTCTACGTTTTCTCACCTAAATAAAGTTTATCTTACTATACATACTATTTACAAAGGGTTTTATGTTCAAAACAAGTGTTGCCTCAACAGCATATATTTTCACGTATTATTCGTAATTGCTATGCAATATTCAATACGGACTATGTGAACCTGCAAAAAAGAAACAAAAAAAAAGACCTACTGCAGCAGAAAATCTTTTCTACTCGTCGGGATTCGAACTCGGGTTTTTAAAGTTAACTCACCTGACACGGTTCTCCCTCACCACCAGGTACACGACAAGACTACCTCCTTTCCGATGCGAAAAGAAAGTGAAGCATTTGCAGTTTTTAAAAAAAACAGGGTGTTCAATTTATCTTAATACAAGATCTATTTTTAAAAAGAGATTTCATTAAACAAAAATCTCTAGCGTTAATATTTGTTTTCGACAATGTTAATAGGTATTTGTTTGCAATTTTCGAGAATTCAGATCGTTCGCCCAAAATTGAACGTACGCCACTTTTAAACATCTTGTGCTTCGAGGAATACATTTACAGAAAAATTGGAGCTCTTTTTGAGAAAATTATGTAAATATGATGGGATTTGGTGTAAAGTACCTTCAAAATTAAAAGATTCGTTTCAAATTCGAAGATTCATAATATTAGCCAGATCGTTCAAGAAATATCCATTTTGGTGAAAATCGTGTTTACTTTAGGCTCTAGAATTACTCACACGAAGACGGATTCACAAAGAGGTTTTTTGGAAAATCACTTTTTCGGGTTCAAAAACAAGCGTTTTGACAGCCTTGTGTATAGAAAATAAAAGAACAATACCAACAATCCACTTTTTTCGAACTAACTACTTACAAAACGTGTTTTCTGTGAAAATTTCGACACTTCCTCCTACAGCATTACGTAACTCTCTTTACACGTGGAGGTAAAAATATTCCAGCGTTACTGGGATTTGAACTCGGATCCCTGTGGTCCGTAGGTCTGGCTCGACCGCACTGCGCTATCACAGATATTTCTCAACACGCTGTCCAAGCACACTTATTACGAAAAGAATAGTTACGTGATATTCATTGCACTTAGATTTTTTATTAGAGGAATGTTCTACATGTGTCATAGGTATCAAATTCGCAAAAAGAATTCAAACGATTACAACTCACGCAACTACATAGCTCATTTTACTTAGAAATATTTTCAACCAGAAGCCGTGGTCTTTAGAACCCTCTGTGGAAGTCGTTCTCGGTCTTATCTTTCGGCGACGGCAAGGTTGAATTACGTCACAGATGAAAGTTGCGATAACGCTAGAGATCAACACGGGCGCGCTTGCAGACGTTCTGAAGCCAGAATCGCAATAGGGACCTATTTATATGCGATTCTTAAAGAGATTAACACACCATAATAAGTAGTGGCGCCCCAAAACACATGCTTTATGTGATATTTATAATGGATACGAATGATTATAACTATACAATTAACCGCAAAATTGTTTCTACCCGCAAAAAATATTTGTCGTGGATGAGATTCGATCTTACGTGCCTAAGTTTCTCCAACAGTGCGCTTACCTGCTATACCACAGAAACTCTTAAAATTTTTGTCTCTCAAAAAGATGATTTTAAACTGTCATGTATCACAGATTTGACTAAAAAAGAACGTGCGGCGTTTAGATGCTTGTGTTAACTACAGACGGACAGACTGACGCCAACATGAGATCTGCACCATTCTCTTAAACGTTCTTGAGATTATGGAAAAAAATAATCAAAACCGATGACGCCGCTTTTGAGAAAATTTTGAAAATATCTCTGGGGCTTTATGTAAAGTACCTCCCAAAATTAAAATATCGGTTTCGAATTAATGGGAGCGTGATATCAACAAGATCGTTTGGGTATTATCAATTTTGGACAAAATCGGTTGAACAATTTAACCCCTAGCGTTGTTCGCAGACGGAAGACTGATAGACAAACGTTTTGCCGTCATTCAATTTTTCGGTAACAACGATCCACAAAACATGAATTCTGGCAACACAACGCGTTAAAGGATTTCACCCTAAATTTAGCAAATAAATTTATTCACTTTTTCTTTACCCGGATGGGACGGTTTTTCTGCCGAAAATTCGCCGTATTCTGGTGCACGATTACAATACCTTTTCTTCTTACGACAGTAAGTGCGAGAAAGTAAAAATCAATAAAAACATTTAATCCTTCCCCCCCCATTTCCGTCTTCCTAAAGGCCTAATAAAATAGCCTGTCCAACAAAAAAATGTATTAACCTCTATGTTATTTTTCCTAGTTTACCAATCCCCGTCTCAGTACGGGGAAGTGGAGGCAAAACTAGGATAAGAAACATCCCACACCACTAACACCTGGCTGTAGAGTCCCAACTGGGACAGGCATCTGAAGAGAGCATCAACCTCAGAAGCGTCGGCAATGAGCGCAACAATGGATGCTGTGGGCAGCAACAATTGACGCTCCCAAAATTGGACACATATTTGCTTATCAATTCCTGTTAAAATTGTTTTGTTTTTCAGTTAGAATTGCTGTGATTAAATGTTCTTATAAGTCTTGTTCATGGACCACTAATTCGTGTTTCGAATACATAAAATTATTTTTGCCCGATCTCAAGATATTCTAAAATCATTCTTAAATATTATATTTTTTTAAAATGATGATCTACAAGTACAACCAAACAAATCATAATTAGTCTCTTCATAAATAATTAAGAAATTAAACAGTTATAGATGCCCCGGAAAGCAGTAAGCCCGCTAAAACATTTCATTTTCGCTGCGAACTCTATTTCAAAATCTATTTTAATTTGCTACTTTAGTTATTGAAAAGGGTAAAATAATTTGGAAAGTAAATGAATGAATACTATTATAAATACGTATTACCTAATGCATATCTGAGTATATATATATACTTCTCGACTTCAAATTTGATTACAACATTTTATTGAACGTAGAGATATTCTAACATTAACGTTAAGTAAATAAAGGCCGGTATTACACTGTAAAAGATCTTTGTCAAAGATATTTTATAAAAGAAATATCACAGCGTAATAGCCAATATTTTATAAAAGATTTCTTTTATAAAATGTCTTGGATAAAATGTAGTCTCCGGCTTCCAAGTTTTATCATATTTGGTAACATGGCGTCCGATATAGGGGTATTGCTTCAACCAAAGTCATAATTGCTGAGTGCGAGTAATTAGAATGTTTATATAATACTGTTCATCCGAACTACAAAAGTAAAACCAAACGAATTAACGTTTGTAGGACACATTTTCCCGGGAAGTGGAAAATATGGTGTTTGGAAAATGCCCAGTTCAGGAAGATAATTTTTTTAAACTTCCCTATCAGAGGACTGAATTTCGAAAGAAGGAAGAACGACAAAGAAAATTGAATGTTTCCTCATCAATCCTCAAATAATTCTTCATTTCGAAGGTCTTTAATCAATGCTTCACAATGTGCGACCCATAACCTCACCATGGCGTTGTTCTAAAGCCTCACCCTCAAACGTTTTCTTATTTACGTTTTGCTACATTAGCATTAAACATAGATTAGTTATAATAAAACATAAAGTAGCAAAACACAACTATTTGTGCGTAATTGATTGTAAATGGCGAGCAAACCTACATAAAATTTGGACGAAATGTAATACGCTCATCAAATTTCTTTGTCAAAGTTTTCTCATCAAAGTTCAAGGACTGCCACAAAGTTCTTTATCAAAGATATGTCATATAACTTTTATAGTGTAATACCGGCCAAAGCCGCTGTATGTTATATCTTTCCCATTCATGTCGCCAACAATGAACTTCTCGGAAACACATCTCAAATATCCATAGTTGAATATTATAACAACAAAATATCAAATTTTTGTAATAAATGTTCCTTCAAAATTCCGGTATGTTCTGTTTTTCTTTCAGGTTATATTTAAATACTATTATTAAGAGAGAAAACCTCATTGAGATAATTTCAATTAAATCAATGCAACTCGAAGAGCAAACGCTCGTGCGATTTGAAGAATAAACGCTAGTTTCTTTCTGTACTCAGAATTCGTCTTGTATATGAGTTAGGGCACGGGGATACCAAAATTTAAGAAAACGTTCACAGAATACATTTCTCCCTACAGTACATTACACACAATTTTTAACTGTTTTTGACATTAAATGAAAAATACAGCGTCGTAATAGCGCCTTGTCCGTCCCGACAATCATCCGAATTCAAAAGAAATTCAGAATGACAGCTCGTCAAACGAAGTGGGGGAAATTCAAATTTGCTATTTCAAAAATTGTATCTAAAGTACTTATATTTTTAAACAATTGTACGTGATCTTTATTAAAGGACTGATTATTTGAAAGGAATATTTGAAGATCTGTTTTTGATGAACACATTTCATTAAGGAAACAAACTATCTTCAATACTTAAGTTGTAGGAAAACGGCGAAAAAAAATTGTTTTCTTGCATTTTTGGAAAAATTCAGTATATGAACGAAAATCATCTCCGCCATCGTCTTATAGCGTCCATTACGCTATCCGGCAATAAAATTTAAAATTTAACCAGAAAAGTTCGTCATTTTTAAATTTTTGAAAATGTTTCAGGGGCTTCTTGTAGAGTACCATCCAAAAATAAAATATTGATTTGAAATTCAGGAGGGCCCGACATCAGCCAGATCGCTTGCGGAATATCAACTTTGGAGAAAATTGCCTGAACAGTTTAGCCGCTAGCATTGTTCACAGAAGAAAATACGTTTTACAATTAATCTTTTTTTTTTTGTATTTACTACCCACCAAACCTGGCTTCTGGCTACACCACATGCTAAAGGGATTTTATTCTATATTTATCAACTGAATTTATCCACTTTTTTTGACACCAGGGCCCAGAAATTACAGTTTTTTGTGTCAAAAATTAGCCGATTTCCTCCGTAGAATTACGTAACATTTTACTTTCTCGTATACGCACATACATACGGAGTAATATACGTTGTATAGAGAAAGTTATGTAATGCTCCGCGAAAGAAACGGCAAATTTTCGGCAGAAAAAATGTATTGCCGGGCCCTGAAAAAAAAGGAGAAATAAATCCAGTTACTAAATTAAGAGAAAAAATCTCTAACACGTGATGTAACCATAATTCCTGTTTTGTGAGTCTTTGATGCCAAAACACCAATTGAAAGCAAAACGTCAGTCTGTCTGCGTCTGTCCGTATCTCCGTCCATCTGTGAACACTACTAGCGCCTAAACAGATCGTACGATCTTTTCCAAATTGAAGAATCCCTTGTCGATGTGATTCTAGTTGAAACTTTGAGATTTTAAAAATCATTCTTTAAAATTTTAGGGTACATTACATGAAGCCGTCGGTCATTTTCAATAGTTTCTCAAAAACGACCCCAAATTTTTTCATTAAATTTCTTCTAAGAATAGAGTAAAATACACTTATAAAGGCGATATACGTCCTATGTCCACGGTAAACTCTGAATTTTCGAAAATTAGAAAAGTTTGAATTTTTTCGGCGTTTTTTCCTACAACTCTAAAATTGAACACAGATTTTTCTTTCAAATGAAATTTGTTGTCCATGAATAATTCTTTCTATAAGGTCATATAATTTTTTTTAAAATTACAGACAGACGAACAGACACAAGAACAGACACATCAACAGGCACACGAACGTACAGGCTTTTCGTCGTCGTTCGATTTTTCTGTATCAACGACCCACAAAACATTGGTTTCTGGCAACACGAGTTAAAGGTTTTTTTTCTACATTTCACAACATTAGTTAACCCTTTTTACCAGGACTCGGCATTAACTGTTTCCCCATAGATTCTAACAATAATATTCGAATGTTGTTGAAATAATGCCTTTATTATGATTTTCCTATAGATTTGTTAAGAATACCAAGTAAAGAACAGAAGTTTCGTTTCTTATTGTATTTCATTTCATATTGTTAATAAATCTCTTTTTAATATTTACTGATTATTTCACCTTTGGAATTGATTGAACATTTTCGTTGAATAGAAACAATGAAAAACAATTTTTTCTTCCTTTCTGGTAATTATGTGGTAAGAAGAAAAAGTTTTGTAATCATGCGCCGGGAGACGGGGATTTTTCGACAAAAACCTCTAAATTCCGATCACTGGTCACGACAAAAGTAGATAAATTTTATTCTTGTATATAGTGCATTACGTCAATACGTTTGTAGACAGAATCCATGTTTTGTGGGTCCTTGTTACTAAAAAATCTATTTACGACAAAACGTCTGTTTGTCCGTCTGTAGTTAACACAAGCATCTAAACGCCACACGTTCTTTTTTAGTCAAGTCAAATCTGTGATACATGACAGTTTAAAATCATCTTTGTGAGAGACAAAAGTTATAAGAGTTTCTGTGGTATAGCAGGTAAGCGCACTGTTGGAGAAGCTTGGGCACGTAAGATCGAATCTCATCCACGGCGAATAATTTTTGCGGGTAGAAACAATTTTGCGGTTAATTGTATAGTTATAATCATTCGTATCCATTATAAATACCACATAAAGCATGTGTTTTGAGGCGCCACTACTTATTTTAGTGTGTTAATGTCTTTAAGAATCACGTATAAATATGCCCCTATTGCGATTCTGGCTTCAGAACGTCTGCAAGCGCCGTGTTGAGCTCTAGCGTTATCGCAACTTTCATCTGTGACGTAATTCAACCTTGGCCATAGCCGCCGAAAGATAAGACCGGCAACGACTTCCACAGAGGGTTCTAAAGACCACGGCTTCTGGTTGAAAATATTTCTAAGTAAAATGAGCTATGTAGTTGCGTGGGTTGTAATCGTTTGTATTCTTATTGCGAATTTGATACCTTTTAAACATGTAGAACATTCCTCTAATAAAAAATCTAAGTGCAATGAATATTACGTAACTATTCTTTTCGTAATAAGTGTGCTTGGACAGCGTGTTGAGAAATATCTGTGATAGCACAGTGCGGTCGAGCCAACCTACGGACTACAGGGATCCGAGTTCAAATCCCAGTAACGCTGGAGTATTTTTACCTCCACGCGTAAAGAGAGTTACGTAATGCTGTAGGAGGAAGTGTCGAAATTTTCACAGGAAACACGTTTTGTAAGTAGCTAGTTCGAAAAAAGTGGATTGTTGGTATTGTTCTTTTATTTTCTATACACAAGGCTGTCAAAACGCTTGTTTTTTGAACCCGAAAAAGTGATTTTCCAAAAACCTCTTTGTGAATCCGTCTTCGTGTGAGTAATTCTAGAGCCTAAAGTAAACACGATTTTCACCAAAATGGATATTCCTTGAACGATCTGGCTAATATTACGAATCTTCAAATTTGAAACGAATCTTTTAATTTTGAAGGTACTTTACACCAAACCCCATCATATTTACATAATTTCCTCAAAAAGAGCTCCAATTTTTCTGTAAATCTATTCCTGGAAGCACAAGATGTTTAAAAGTGGCGTACGTTAATTTTGGGCGAACGATCTGAATTTTCGAAAATTGCGAACAAATACCTATTAACATTGTCGAAAACAAATATTAACGCTAGCGATTTTTGTTTCATGAAATCTCTTTTTAAAAAGAGATATTAAATTAATGTAAATTAAACACTCCACTCTTTCCTAGTAATGATCCACTCTTCACTAGTAATGATTGCTGCTATTGGGTCTAACCGCTTCCTTATTCTTTGGAGGGCTACTGTTTTTTTAAATTTTTTTCCAACAGTATTATCTCAAAAGCACTGGATGAGAACAGTTGATATCTGGAGTTGAAGGGATGGTGTTAGCTCCTATTGTAGGCCTGGTTCCTTGTGATTCCACTGAAAAATCAGTAACTGCACTGAAACAGCAGAAGCTTCCGCCAATTGATAATCATAAGTGAATCACCATGTACTGGGTAGGGAGGAGAACGAGGAAATCTGTATGAATTGTCGCCTGGTCTTTCTTTCTCAGATAAACACTTGGATAGTTTATCAACATCAAATCCGAATTTTAACGCCTTTGATGTAATATTAAACATAAAAATCCCTTCCAGTTGTCTGCGTGTGAATTTTTAGTGTATCAAAATAGCCCCGATACCCGTATTACATTAGCCTCTTAAGTTGTATCATATTAGCCCCACAAATTTGAGGCTGTATATATCATGACACGATTAATATTATTGCATTATTTTAACGAAGAAAAGAATATTAATTCTTTCTTAATGATAACCTATATTCAAAAATATCGTGTCATAAAAATTAATGAAGTAACATCAAAATATTTATATCACGGTGGTAAAGTTTTTGACTGGAAAAATGAGGCATTTTAGTTTTGATTTTTTTCCTCCCAAATATTGTTACATTCTGAGTGTTTGCTATATGGTAATTATAATAGAATATATTTCCTATCATTTGTCATTTTCTTGTTAATTTTGGACATAAATAAATAACAACTCTTAAAGTGTAATACATTAACCCCAATTTTCTACTGTATAATATTAGCTCCGACTGATCTTTATAACATTGTCGAAAAACAATATGAACGCTAGAGATTTTTGTTTAATGAAATCTCTTTTTAAAAATAGATCTTGTATTAAGATAATATGAACACCCTTTTTTTTAAAAAACTGCAAATGCTTCACTATCTTTTCGCTTTGGAAAGGAGGTAGTCTTGTCGTGTACCTGGTGGTGCGGGGGGAGCCGTGTTAAGTGAGTTAACTTTAAAGACCCGAGTTCGAATCCCGACGAGTAGAAAATATTTTCTGCTGGAGTAGGTGTTTTTTTTGTTTCTTTTTTGCAGGTTCACATAGTCCGTATTGAATATTGCATAGCAATTACGAATAATACGTGAAAATATATGCTGTTGAGGCAACACTTGTTTTGAACATAAAACACTTTCTAAATAGTATGTATAGTAAGATAAACTTTATTTAGGTGAGTAAACTTAGACCATTCACTTTGATTCTCTAAATTAAAACTTGACGTAACTGAGAACAGTGTCGTCATAAGAGTTATTATGATACATATATCCTTTATTTTTAAAATCTTAGGCCCCGAAACGCGCCTCAAATTAATTATTAATATAATAGCAATAGCTATTTATATATGATATAATTTCATAATTATTTCCGAAGAATCGGAACGCCGTTCCGTCGCGTACCAACAGAAATCAAGCCTTTTATATACAGGATATTCGGGGAAGAAATGTCGAATCTTCGAAAAATAGCTGTTAAGACAATTGTAAGCTTATTTTTTCTAATAAACTACACGCATATTCCAAATGGCTAAGCCGCAATAAGCATTCAAAAGTTGGTTTGGATATATGTTTTCTAGGCAACTATTTGCGTTGTAAAAGCATATAAACACTTCATTAATATCTAAATTGTTTATGATTAACAAAATAAATGAATACATTTGATCAGAAAGAAAAATTAACCTAGAAATAAAAAAGCACCCAATTTTCACAGTTCGACTGCTTTTTTATTCCTCGGTTAATTTTTTCTGAACTTATATATTAATTTAAATTGTTAATAATAAACATGTTACATGTTTCTGGTCTGTTTACATGATTCTAGAATGCAAAGTTTTGCGTAGAAATCATATTTTCAAACCAAAATTTTTTCGTGTTTATTGCAGCTCAGCCATTCAAAATATCTATGTAGTTTATTAGACAAAGTATGATTAAAATTGTTTAAACTTTTTTTTTCAAACTTTCGACGTTTCCTTCCCCAATACTCTGTATATCCATGCTTCTTTAAAACCAAAAACAATAATTTGCGTACTGAAAACTAATTAATTAAACCCATGGCAGTAGAACTGTTAACACAAGTACTGTCACGCATCTTTCGCAGGATAAGGAGTAAAATTTAAAGAAAAATTATAGTTCACATGAATTTTGACAACTCTCGTCTTACTTTCTATGATACTCAAATGGTAACATTATATTACAATATTCAATTGGTTAACAATTTCGGCTAAAGAGTCTTGTTTGATAATTCTCCAATTTCGTATTGTAATAAGATATCTTATGTTACTCATGTCGTAAATAACTATTTGACAACTATTATGTTTAGTGTATGTGTCTAGCAGGTTTTGTATTATTCTGAGAAACTGGATCATACGAATCACGTTTACTACGTTATTCACACAGGAGCACATGAATCTCAAAAAAGTATTTAATAATATAATCCTTACTGATGAATCAACGTTTTATTGATGATTTTAATTTTGAAAATTTTCATTAGTTTGGATGTTTAAATATAGGTATCACATGTAATTACATGTCTGTTAAACACGATATCATTATATGAAGCAAGAAACATTGTTTTTCGTTTGATCATTCAACTTCATCAATCACTCAAAATTACTTTAATTTTCTCTGCTTATCAGTTTTTTAATCTCAGATCTTCGATGAAGACATGAATCAAATAACATCGTAGATATTTGAGTGTTTTAAAAATAATAACGTGAATAAATGCTTATATTTATTGAATTGGTTTTATAATAACCTGTAAAAACATGGGTTTTCTGTTGGTTTTGGGGATGTTGAAAACATTCAAATAGTAAAGGCAATGTTAAGCTGGTGACCTTTAACATTGTTTATTTGATATTTTTCTTAGGGATAGTTTATAATGGTTAAACGTTTTCAAAGAGTGCACATTAGTTACCTCGAATGGCCCGTTTCCGTTTAATAATCCGCTACGTTCTCCCTGTACAGATGGTCGTGTAAAATTCAAGGTTTTGATAGATTCGTAGAATGGCGGCCAACAAACCACCTTCGAACTCAGACGATACTGAAATGTAGTCTGTGTTGGGAAGGTCATATCACTTGACCACCAAGTTCGTTCTATGTATTTTCACTGGGAAATGCTAGTGCATTGATATTTACTAAACTGTAAACAAACGCTAAATCTCTTTGAATTGTTATAACATCTGTTTTGCTTTCTTTTAGTAATATCAACTCGTTTTACCAAATACGTGAGTTTGTTATATTTTTACACGCTACAATTATTTAATTTTACAAGTATTTATTTTCAAGCATTTAGGAATTCATGAAATTTCATTGAAACGTTCGCCAATCTAAAAACCTTTTAAATGTATATTAAATATATTAATGTTGTTTAAAAATATGTATTAACAATGCGTAGATTTAGCACATAAAGCTCTGATTTGAATATTATACAATGAAATCATCAAATTAACAGTTTTAGAAAGGAATGATAAATTGAATTGAAAATATTAACTTAAAGTTTATATACGTTTATTTAGAAATTTCTATACTTGAGTAAATATTGTCATGTGTGATTCTACTCATGTGATCTTTCAAAACACAAAATTGAATATTTCTGTATTTGAAAACCTTAACACTACCTTCATCCAATCCAGTGCAGTTTATAGCAAACAGCTAAGCAATATGTTTCCCTATTTTTAATGGTAATTGTTAAACAAGAGGAACAAATAGTTTCTGACTCTCGGTGTTAACAGGGGACTTAAAAAAAATTAATAATACAGTTATTCGGTTGCTCAACATCCCTTTGATAGAAAAACAGAAACAATTGTTTGGGCGTAATGCACCTTGAAAAATATTTTTTTTATGATCAATTTCTTTCCTATTTGATAAATATATCGACTTGCAAATTGTAGGACTTAAAAGAGAATATAAAAGCCAAATAAAAGTTATGCTCATACTCGCCGTAAAAATACGAATTTAGCATAATTAAATTGGCCACAGAATTTGTTTACAAGCAAGTGCATTTTAAGCGTATGTGGCAGGCAAAAGCGCGGCATTGGAGAACTGTTTTTTCAGTATGCCCATCCCACGCTATTCTGCTAGCGCGAATGAATTAAGCGCAAACAAATGGGGTCTACTAAGATGTTAATTTCTTATAAACAATTACATATATCTCGAGAACGAGATATAATAGCACCGAACGGATTCCGGAATTTTGCATCACATTTAAACGCCATTCAGATTAGACAATAAAAAAATTTGCAACAATTGCAAATTTATAAACAATTTCCAAATTTTGCAAATCTAAAGTGGGGAGAGTCTCCCGATGTCCCAGAACCAAAAACAGCGAATTAACAATTTTGCAACAATTTATAATTTTATAAACAAATTCGAAATATGCGTTAGAACGGCCGGAAAGGCTCCGCAAATTGTGCCTGAAATGAATATCTCAAAATAGCAGTTTGTCAGGAGTTACAAATCGATTACTAAAAGTTAGAATAATTGTTGCTAAAATGATAAATATTTACTGGTTTATAGACAATCATTCTGGACGGAAAACCCCGCTTAGAAATATTTTTTTCGTCGTGGCGTACGCGCAGGCAAACTATCTCCTTCGGCAGGGAAATATGACGTTATTTCCGTCTAGTACGTAAACCAACTAGCCCCCTCCCCCTGAGACAGCGTTCTTTCTGCCGTTTGGGATGTTGCACCAATCACAGACAACTGTGGTTCTACCTGCTAGCGATTGGTCAACGCGTCCCTCCGACTGCCCTCCCCCAGGCTGAGGGGTGTCCAAGTTTGTCGGCGCAGTGTGGAAGATGGTACAGGGAGAGGGTACATGCTTAAATATTAATTTTAATTATAACATGATTCTCCATCATCTTAGTATTGTGTATTGTATCATAATGTATCCGATACATTATATATGTATGTAAATACATCATAATGTATTCGATATTGGTGCTGTTTGTAAAATAGTTTTTAACATAGATAGATCATTTATTATTTCTGCAGGCAGTTTTATAGAATCTGGTGGCAGAGACACTACAATTTGCATATTACAATTAGTAAATTTAATACAACGTAACTTTATATTATTTTAAGACATAATAATAATAATAATAATAATAATAATAATAATAATAATAATAATAATAATAATAATAATAATAATAATAATAATAATAATAATATAAAATGTTAACAATAAGAATAATAATAGCATTAACTCTACATTTTATGGTTGTTATTTTAAACTCTTAAATGCACGCCTACACGACTTTTTAATTACACTGCACTTCACTTCACAACATTTGCAACTCACTTCTCTTTCTACTTTTATATTGCACAACACATCACCACACTTATATGCTATACTACTTTGAATATAATTATACATTTAATAAAGCGACGCATTTAATAAAATTATCAGAATAATAATAGCAACAAAATAATAATAATCAAATAATAACTGTTATACTAAGCCTAACTTACTAAATTAATAAAGTTTTTAAATATCATTAGTTAATTTATTTCTAAATCTTTGATCATCTAGAGGAAAGCGTGCGAAGGCTATTGCAGGTAATTTATTTAAGTCCGTTTTTGTTCTATTAATGTAAAGGAAAATTTTCCAACACCTGTTCTCTGTGGCTTAAACTGAATTTTGTGCTTGTGATCAAGTACGAAGATCTGCCCAGTCGGATGCAGATATCTTTCCAAGCTGGATAACCGGCATACGCTTTGTACAGGGCACAGAGTCTTGGGTTAACCCTCCTGATTTCTAGAGACTCCAATTCTTTCTTCCTATTGTTTCGGAAAGTAAATGTATCCGTTCTTCTCCGTACTCTATTCAAATATTCCTTTTGTGAATTTCTATATGGGTCTCAACAGGCAGTCCCGTATTCCATTAATGGACGAACTAGGGATGAATAAGCTAATTCTTTCGCTTTTGCAGTACTCTTTTTGAGTATTCGCATAGTAAAATGCAAGTCCTCCAGATTTTCCCTACGACACAGGTTACATGATTTTCCCAACTCAATGTGCTATCAAAAATTATTCCCAGGTATTTATAAAAGACTCTTGAAATATTTTCGTTGCCTAAACGGTATTGATTTTTGCTATATATGCCCCTAACAAACGTGATGGTTTTGCTTTTCGAACTATTTATTGTCATGCTATATTTTCCGCTCATAAATAAAATCTATCTAGATCACACTGCAAAATATCTCCTGTCTACATTTGATAGAATAACTCGATGTATTATACAGTCATCTGCAAATAGCCGTACCTTTCAATATACACTGCTAGACGGCAGGTCATTCACAAACGCGAGAAACAGGAGAGGTCCAATAACGCTGCCTTGAGGGATCCCTGAAGTTACTTTTGCTTGAGTCGAAAATTGTTGTCCAACTCGGACTTTCTGTTTCCTATCTCGAAGAAGCTCATCAATCCACGCCACAACTCTGATGTCAATACCCAATTGCATTAATTTATGAACCAGTTTATCGTGTGGGACAACATCAAATGCTTTCGCAAAATCTATTATAACGGCGTCCACCCTCCCACTATCATCTTCATCTGCTATATCCTGAAACAATGATACTATTCTGACTCTCGCAAGAGAACCATTCCTAAAACCATGCCGTTCCTAATGGAATATTACAAAATATTAACTCTCAGTCCTATTATTTTATAAATGGATATACATGTATTGAAATTGGTGTTACAAAGAAGGATGTTAGAAAATATTTTATTCATCATAATACAATCACACTTCGTAAAATATCAAATATTTAACAAAAATCTCACATAATTAACAATACATATAACAAAAGTAATGGTATTAGACTTCGTCACCACCTTTATTTATTACAGGATTTACATCGTCGTATCCAAAAGTAGAATTCAAAAATTCCGCTGGCCTTATGGTTTTTGCTTTGTATCTACCAAAAGACCAGTAATAAATTATGGCCGCAATGTGCGAGCAACATCCCATTGTTCAAAGACCGTTTGCACAATCACAAGAATATTGTAGTATTTCTGAAGATCCAATAGTATGGAATGTTTTTCTTTTTGTGAGTCGTGATCGGAATTTGAACGTGAGGAAGTTTGGTAATTTTATATATTGTAAATCGATGTATTTTGTAAACAGTTCAGCTAAATATGAGATTGCTTTTGATATTAAAGTCTCTCCGCTTGTGGACACGGCTAGCGCCTAAACCATCCGTACGATCTTTTCCAAACTGAAGAATGCCCTGTCGATCTGGCTCTAGTTGAAGCTTGGAAAATTTGAAACACATAGTTTAAAATTTGCGTATACTTTACATCAAGAAAATTTTCAAAATATTCTCTAAAACGCCTCCAAATTTTTCTTTAAATATCTTGTATGAATAAAGTATACTTATAAAGATGCCATAGGTCCTATTTTCACGGTTAACTTTAAATTTTCGAAAATGGCAAAAGTTTGCATTTTTTCGGCGTCTTCCTGTAACTATAAAATTGAAGACAGATATTTTTCCTTCAAATTAAATTTTCTTTCCATTAATATGTCTTTCATTTAGGTCATACATTTTTTTGAAAATTTTAGTAGTTTTCGTGCGACAGTGCATGCAATATTTGCGATTTTAAAAAATAACAAAAACAAGATTTTCTCAAAAAGGCTCGAAATTTTTTCTTTCAAGTTTTGATAGGGGTAATGCCAAATATACCCTACACGATGACATCAACGCCATTTTTCTCTATTCTTTTGTTTTTCCAAAAATTACAAAAATGTAATTTTCTTGACTTGTTTCTTGCAGTGTTAATATTTACATTAGCAGCAATTTGTTCACATCATTTTATTTATGAGTTCATGTTCTTTAAATGATGTCATAGAAAGTTTATCGAATATTCCACGGTTTTCTGTGAAAATGAGCTCAGAATTCCCCATTTTCAGAAACGCTCAAACGCCATTTTCCAAAAATTGGGTCCGAATTTTTTCTTCAAACTTTTCCAACGGGTAGTGGTGTTTAATACGACGTAAAGTTAATTTTGCTGCATTCTTTTATGTTTTCAAAACTTACGCAAATGTAATCTTTCGAAACATCATTCACGCCGAAGATTTCCATCGATTTGTATACATTATTGCATTTGTGAGTGGAAGTGTTTCGAATGAGTCTTAATGAAATTTCTCGAAAACTCAATAGATCAATGTGAAAAAGAGCTTCAAATTTCGAATTTGAAGTAATGCTTAATCGTCATTTTCTTAAAAACGGCTTCAAATTTTTCAATGACAATTTCTACTGAGAATGAGGTTTTACACTTGTTTAATATTCTTGTAAGTATATTTCGATTTTACTATTAGGAAACCGAAAAGATGAGAATATGTCAAAAAATGTACTTTGGGCGACGCTAGATGGCAGCTGGCAAGAAAATGGGACAACACCCTAAAACCAGTCCGCATCAAGGAAATTAAAAAACTTTATTACGAGAAAGGCTGTACCGTTCTTTAGGAACTAGTTTAATTTCTCGCCTAAATGCGCAGTACAAAATATTGTCTTCCTGCGTGGGTTTTGATTGATTTTTCGTGTTTGCGGGCGCGTCAACTGCTTTGGTCGGCTCCGACCTACGTCGGCTAGTGGGGTTTCCCACTAACCAGGACTCTCCCACCAGCGGGGCACCGCCCCAGCCAGGACAAGCTCAAAGCTCCCGACCGGTCTCCCGGGATATGTGCTACTGTAGTGCATGTTAGTGTAAGTGTGTGTGTGTGTGTGTGTGTGTGTGTGTGTGTGTTGGGGGAGAGGATAGGACAAGGAAGAGGAAGGACAGATCGTGCGCGGTCCGTGGCCCGTTTCTTAGGGTACTGCTCCGGCATTCGCCTGGTGTCGATCGGAGAAACCACGGAAAACTACTGATCAGAGCAGCCGGCTGCTAGAAATCTCCTCCAGACAGCGACTGAATTCGACCTAGCATCTAGTGTCGAAAAATCCTGGCGCCGTCAGGACTCGAACCTAGGGCCTCCCGGTCAGAGGCGCTGCAGTGACATCAGTTGATGCACTGAGCTACCGCTACCGGTCCTGCGAGGGGAAATCAGTGATTTACCAGGAGAGAAACGTGTTGAAGGACGCTGGTAAAGAAAATGTGGATAAATCTTTACCCTATATGTAATATATGAGTAGTGAATTGTGTATTTGTAAACACAATAATTGTTTGTAAATAGTTGATGGCCAGAAAACACCATTATAATTAAAAGGAACCGACAAACATTATATAAAAGTGAATCACTTGGCCTAACACGTTATTTAGTCATAATTCACTTTTTTTGGTCCTTGACATCGAAAAATTGATTGATGAAAAAACGTGTTTGTTCCTCCATTTGGCTGTGGTCAACGCTACCGCCTAAACAGTTAATTTGATTTTCTTCAAAATCAATATTACCCGATCAATCTGAACGAATTCGAATCCCCATAACTTTAATATATATTAATTTTGAATTTGGGGGTACATTACATGAAGCCTCAAAAGCATTCACAAAATTTTCTCAAAATAGCTTCAAATTTTTTGATTTAAGTATTTCTCTATTAGTAAAAAATGCTTAAAAATAGAAGAATTCTCAATTTCGTTGAAATCCTCGATTTTTCGATAAATGCAAAAACTCAAAATAGAGATTTTTCTTCTAAATAAAATCTATAAATCTCCAAAGACTACTTAAAATGCTGTAATTTACAATTTTTAGAAATGAAAAGTTTTACGCATTATATTGCGTGACATTCTGGTAATTTTTAAACAATTATTTTTTGGAAAACCTTTCGCATTGTTTCTTAACTTTTTTCCCTCGTGTGTAGGAAAGGGCGGTAAACAAGAGTGTGCTGGTCCTATTTTCGGCAAACACTACGAATTTTCGAAAACTGGAAAAGTTCGCAACAATGCGAGAAAATGTGTTCTGTTGTAGCAATGGTATCACACTAGTTTAAATGACCATCGATCTGACTAAACAATTGGATGCACGAATTTGAAACGAAACTTTTAACATTTTTGAGAATTTATATGAAGTCCTTGTGGAACAGAACTCCAAAATTTTCTTCAAATTGTTTTTTAAAATATAGCTAAATACTCTGCTAAGTATTGTAAAGTTCAATTTTAATTAAACTTCTGACATTTCGAAAATTGCAAAGTTCCAATTGTTTCAAACGTGTCCGACATATGAACTGAATGTAAATGTGTATTTCTTAATGCAAAATTTTCCTTCATATTACCTATTCAAATCTAAACGTACAATTCTTATAAATTTTATTCTTTTTATGGTAATGTTTTCAAAAATTAAAATTGAATGTGTTTTCCGAATCTCCTGCACTTCATTTGCACGAGAAGAAAAAAGTGTGTAAGAAAGAGTTTTGGAGATGTAATATTAGTAGAAAACAAGGTATAAGGATAATATTAGGTTTACAGTTATTAAAAATGTGCTTACAATGGTTACAATATTTTGTAGCACCACTAGTTTCATACAATATGTACTACAAAATTCTGAAAATGAGCTGCTATTTGGGAATATAAATGTGAAAATAAACTGTTGCTGTAAAACGAGTCGAGATACCTGAAAGATGTTTGGTTATCCTTGAAATTCTTAAGCCACCAGTTCCACAATTCTCTTTTCTTAGCAGTTTTTTTTAATTGGCTATTCAAATAAAAAAATATTTCAAATATGTACTGAGTCATCAGTTAATACGGTCGTAACAGCTGTAAAGCTGGGTACCATAATGCAATTGGGTAAATAATATAATTTTGGAGAAAGTTTTTTTGTGTGTGTACAAGAGAGTACGTCAAAATTGATACAGTGCGGTTATAGAAGACCAATAAGAAGAAGCCAGGAAGCCCAAAGTCAAACAATTGCATTTACAGAATTTCCATGTGAAATTTAAAAGTTCTGGAGACCGTTTTTTAAAATAACAAATATTATTTTAACAGAACTCGAATCATTTTCTTTTAATCAAATTATATTCTAGTGGGTTATACTTTAAAATGTTACGGCGATTCTTAAGAAAAATAATAAACAAGTTCCAGTCCTACTGATTTTGAGAAGTGATGATAATTATTGTACTTCTTTGTGTCACAGAATGTATGCCATTCCGAATTGGGTAAAATTCATGCGCCCACCTAAAATCTGATTTTTATAACAGCTTCAGACTGAGGCAATTTCTTCTCCTCCTTGTTTCAGAGGAGCAGCCAAGAACGTTCAACTACTTGCGCAAAGGCGCGAACTAACGATCCCACCTAGGAGCGGCTGCGAAAGAGGAGAACGCTCCGAGGGAACGAGTGGGGGAGAGGCTGTGGAGAGGGAGAGAGGGGAGAACTGCTGCTCGACTCGCCCCTCTCCCCGCTTCGCGGGCGCCTTAATTGGTATTCGGAGAAAAATCCTCGGCTTTCCCCTCCATCTGCAGCGCCTAATTAAATTTGGGATTCTCAGCAATGAAATTGAATTTTATCTCCAGAATGCGTATTTAACGCAGCTATGAAATTGAAATTTCGATTACGATGCCGTGCCGGCAACCGGCCCCAGAACATTCTCATGCGGGGAAGCAAGGGAGCGTCTGCAGCCAACACGAACGCATTGGCTCGCTTCGGCCATATGTTGCACGTACGAAACCACTGCATTTGTCACTTCTTTCGACTGCGCAGATGAGAGTTATTTGCAACCTCATAACTTGGACAAGGCAACAAAATTGACGATTTATTCTTCCGCTGACGCTAGAGCCTTATACGAGTCTTGAAGTTATGTTCGGACTCGCAGTACAGAAGGAACCTTTCGAAAAATAGGGGGAGAGTCAATGGGGATGGGGGTTTAGTCCAACGCCAAAGGTTTTAAGAATTAAACAAGGGGGAGAATGGGGACGACAGGATCACTCGCAATAAGTGGCACGATTCACGACTTCTCAAATGGAATCGGGATGAAATCGCCCGCAATGCTGTGTCCTTTCTGACACTACTCTTTCACTAAACTAGAACCGATTGCGCCCGAGCGCCCCACTCCCCTCCCCACTCGCACTGACTCAACAATCAGCAGCCCGGCTAGGGCGACTCAGGGAAAGAACTTATTCATTGCAGCGTCTCTGACTGTGACGTCCTAGGATTCGAGTCCCGACTGTGGCAGGATTCACAACTTTACCTAGATAGCTAGGCCGAATTTAGCCGCTATCTGAAACAGAATTCTAGCGGCGCTGCTCTTATCGGTAGTTTTCGGTGATTTGTTTGATCAACACTGGCGATTCTCGGAGCAGTACCGGAACAAACCAACCATGGATCGCGCAAGATCTTTCCTTCTTCTTCCTTGTTGTATCCTCACATCTAACTAGCACTTAGACGCACACTATCACTTAGACGCACACTATCAAACATATTGGGAGACCAGTCGAGAGCTTATAGCTTGTCCTGGTTTGGGAGGTGCCTCCCTGGTGGGAGATACCGGGATGAGCAAAATCCCGCAAACCGACGTGTCGGTCGGTGCCGCATCTAATCATTCAGCGAGGAAAGAACACCACCACCAACTCCCATGATAAAAACCTGCACTAAACTTACAGGACAAATTACCATAGCAATTGACGCGTCCAGAAACACCAATCAACGAGTAGCGGGCCAGACCAATGACCCGCACATACCCACAGGCACGCCAAATGGGCTGCCCAGTGAAGCAGCCTTACTTTAAGGTGTTACTCCAGCCTCCGTCTGAGAATGATCAGAGGAAACGACGGAAATGACCAATCAAAGCAGCCGACTTCTACAATTCCCATCGCCAGGCAGTAGCGCCACCCAACCCACCTCCTTGTAATCGCCATCATTGGGACTCGAAACTAGGATCTCGCGATCTACAAAGCTTACTGCGCCTGTCTATGCTAACACCTAAAGGTTCCGTTGTTTTGATGTACAATATGGGAGTGACACAAGCTCTGCAAATTTGCTTGAAAACCAATATGGCGAAAACTAACAAGGTATTGCTGGTTCCAACTGTTCACTGTCCTGTAAGGTTCCAAAATTTTAACTTCGCGCCAGGTTGAGTTATTTTAATTGCTACCAATTCTCCCGTAGCATGTAACATAGCTTTCTTCCTTCAAGGTTGTAAGTTTTTCTATTCTGTTCTTGAATTTTTTGAATTCTTTCCTTTGCTGCTTCTCTTTATTTATTTCGTTCGTTTACCTACATTTCAACAAATTTAGAGTTTAATTAAACAGCAACGTTCTGGATCATATTTCAACTTCATTTTCTTTACAATGAGTACTTCAAGTGGAGTTTCACTAAGGTAGTCAATTAGTGTAACAGAGTTTATCAATTGTTGCATATCATCGACGAATCAAAACCAAGAATCATTACTACAGAATATCAGTTTTTTCAGTAGCGGTATCAAGACTCTATTCATGAGTTCGAGTTGCCCGTTTCCTCTTGGATCACCGACCTTATTTAGGACTTATCGAATACCTTCTTTTGCACAATATTCATTAAACAGGTTGGAAGTAAATGCACTACCTCTATCACTAACAATTCGATAAAAAAATTTCAAAAATTGCAGCTTCCATCTTTAATCGTTCAACAACTTCAACAGCAACAATTCCTTTGATCGGATAAATCCACGTAAAGGATATAGCCGAGTAAGTCGGTGAAAAGTAACCCTAACCAAAATCGATAATTGCGATGCTCATATGAAAGAGAATACAAAATGCAGAGATTCCAAAAAACAGCATCCTAGGGCAATATTTTGCAGAGATACAATGAGAAACGTGTTTTTCATATTTTATTTCTTCTCAGTTTCTATTGCATGTATCAGGCTGAAAAAAGTACAGAAATGGGGAGAAAATAGTTGAATTCGAAGGTATCTTTTTGTCAACCAATTTTGACGCCAAATTTAAATAGAAAAAATTAATACATTTTTGAAATTAATTTTTGACGTGATAACGTTGGGGTACTGTCTCAGTTTTTTCCTAATAAGTTTTTTACTGAAGCACTGTGTTAGTTTTTTCCTCAAAATATTCTATGTAAAATATTTTTTTAGATTTTTAAACAATGTAGACTGAAAAAATTAAAAGCGATTTTATCGGTTTAAAAATTTCGTGCAGATGCAGGAGCCACGTTAGCTGAAAAGCTTCATTTTTCGAAAATAGGAAAAGTTCAAAATTTACATATACTACTACAAACTAATACAAATACAACAAAATAATAAAGATAGACATTTTTCTTTTAATGAAATCTGTTCCTTAAAGGTAGACTTTGAAATAAGGCAATGCACAATTTTTCTAAAATTTGAGTACTTTTCGTGTAATTTTGCGTGAAAATACGAGCGAGAAAGTAAGGGCTGTTTTATCACCACTAGATTTTGCATAAATGTTTAATTCGATTGGTTTGGTTTGGTTTTTTCGTGTTTCCGGGCGCGTCAACTGCTTTGGTCATTAGTCCCGTTAGTATAGTGCATGTTTTTCTTGGGATATGGTGGTGGTCTTCCCCGCTGGATGGCGAGATCCGGCGCCGACCTACCGTCGACTAGTGGGGTTTCCCCCTAACCAGGACTCTCCCAGCAGCGGGGCACCGCCCCAACCAGGACAAGCTCTAAGCTCCCGACCGGTCTCCCAGAATATGTGGTAGTGTAGTCCATGTTAGTGTAAGTCTGTGTGTAAGGGGGAGAGAACCGTGGCCCGTTTGGTAGGGTACTGCTCCGGCATTCGCCTGGTGTTGATCGGAGAAACCACGGAAAACTACCGATCAGAGCAGACGGCCGCTAGAATTCTCCTACAGGCAGCGACTGAATTCGACCTAGCTGAAAAGCTAGTGTCGAAAATCCTGCCGCCGCCAGGTTTTAATTCGACTAATCATCCACATAAATGTCAAACATCATCTATTTCATATATTCACGCCTGTGTACTATGCACTTGCTCATCACCACTGAACAGTAATAATGATTCATCTTTTTTCGCCATCTTTTTTCGAACTCGAATTATGACGTACGGGGTGACCGGCGCCATCTTGAATACAACTAGAAATTTTTTTCTTTTTGACCACCGCCATGTTGAGTTAAATTTGATTGTTGCGGTTCTCTTTAATCGAACTTTAAACGGTGCTTCTTGAGTCGAATTTCCGTTGCTACTAGCATTCATTAACCTGGCAATTAGAGTTCGCTTATTACCATTGGCCGGAAAATTAGACAATCTTAATTCATCTCGCAGCTCACGCAGTGTTTTTAACTGAGACATTAACTAGTGATTCACTTCTCTTGTATTTTCTGTGAAGCAGTCGCATACGTGATTCTGGCGGGTGCTCGTTGGAATTACAAAATAGCCGCGTAATCCTGTTCCTTTTCAAAACTATCACTCGTTGGTTTTTTTAACATTCTAAACTTATCTTTTAACACTATATTATTTTTTGTTCACCATTAATTTGTGGAATAATAGTTTGTAATAAATAATTTGTAGTAATATTATTTTTCGTTCACGATTAATTTGTAGAATAAGTTACGGTAGAGGAAGCTCTTTGCATGAAACACACACGTTTCAACAATAACGTTTCATTATCAACTTGCTACATGTGATATTACAAAGAAAGCACGTCCGTGTCCCCCACACACCCCACGATACATGTCTCTCTCACTCTCTCTTCCGCTTCAGCCAGTTCCCTGCTACAACTTCATACACAGTCTTGGTAGGCGTTCGGCTAAAACCGCCGCGAACTGCCAGTCGGTCTCAACGCAGCCAACTACAAATTAGGCCGACAACCTTAGTGTGAGATACACGCAATCCCACACATAAAAATTATCACATTGATGTCATCGTTTTTGATTTTTCTGTGTAGTTTTCTCATAAATTGTTTTAAGAAGTTCGACCTAGTTAAAATCAAAATTGTTTTTCACGATTTTTCCTACACTTTTGTTTTAAAATCATACCAAAATCTAGTATATTAGAAGACTTTTCTCGTGCAAAGAAATTCTGTGGGACCACAAATACCTTGATAATGTCAAAACAGACTTTTAACAGCAACCAGCTCCAAGCATTACTGTATATTTCCTAGATACCCCATGGTGGAAATAACAAGGTGTAGCGGTGCGCATGGCGCCGACTATGGACTAATAATATTATATCCCACCAACTGTGCGCCAAATTCAAATTATCTACGCAGGCGCGGACATTTGAAAATTATTTAAAATAACGATATTTGTTATTAAAATTACTCGTTTAAGTTTGTGAAGACCTTCAATATTAGTTCATTGGTGATATTCATGAAATGCTCGCAGTTTAAATATTTCAGGTCTTGTATACAAAAAGTGTGAACAAATACAATGACCTGACCTAACCTACAATATTTGGCCACGTTATTATAATCACTTTTCTATTTAAACTTATGTTTTCTACTATTTGGGGGGATGTGTTCCACACGTTTGTCACTCACTATTTATGGACGTTTTGAGACAATTTGTCCCTGAATAAGTACTGAAGAAATAATCTGAAGGTACAAAAATAATCTTGCTTCTTGCAATGTGCAACATTGTGTCACATTTACTTTTGAAAGAGTTGTATCTTCCAGTAAATCTAATTTCCCGTTTTTATGTAGTCAGGGAAAATATAATGGTGTACTTCCTTTATTCTTTTTTTAAAGATTTGTCATGAGAGGAATCAATGGGCGGTATTGAGTTCGGTCTAACTTTCATATCGAAGATAACTAGAATAATAACAATAATTAATACCAAAATTACAAGACAATCAGCAGAAATATTAACTTATTTTGGTTAAAGAAATGTGATACGATTTCCTAAATGAAAATGTTATTTCCTAAATGAAAAGTACAGAAGATGAATGACAGCTATTTTTTGTTCGTGATTTTTGAGTTATTATAGGCTACTGTATGTGGCCAGGTATAGTAAACACTCTATTTGACTTTTATTTCTATTTTTATAATTCCTCTACATAGTTTCAGATTTGCTTTGATGATTGGTAAGAACGCAAAAAGATGTGAATGACAACTATTGAATTTTAGTGGATAGGACTACTCTACGAAAATCTGTCATATACTTCATAGATTGGCAAGTTATTTAATAATATTAAATATAATTCTACGTTGATGCTATTTATTACTTTATAAAATTTTTGAAATGTTTCAAGTATCCGCAAAGAACACAGAGCAGAAAAAACATTGTAATAAGGCTTTACACCTGTTTCTAACCATTTTATCAAGGTGGAAATAACCACCATGCAATTTAATATATAATTCATGAACATATAGTATTTGTAATAATTACAATAAAAATTAGGAATCACTTAACAAGGACTCAAAGACAGTATTCAATTGGTGATATTCATGAATTTATTTGTTCACAAATTTTCAGAAATATTTCAACTGTCTAGAGAGAATTTATACAAATGTAATAATTAAATTAAAATTGGATATTTTTGAATGCTCAAGTAGACAAAATTTCACCTCATTTTAACTCTTATTTAAAGTGGTAAGACCAAAAAGGAAAGCATACCTTAAAGGATTAATAGGAATGAATCAAATACAAATATTTATAACCATTCAAAAAAAATTTATTTTAAAAATTCACCATGTTACATTTACAAAAAACAAATCACATTTAAATATGTCAATGGCTGCTCAGAATGTATACAAAGAAACATCAAATATAAAAATCAAAAGTGGCTAAAAATGTAATACATCAAATCTGATAAAATATAGAAAACATATTAGTTTTAACTTTTACGTAAAGTACGTTATGAATGCAAATGAAAGTTAACCTTAATGGATCAAGAGGAATATAACAATTTACAAAAAACATTTTTATTTATACCTCAGAATTTCTCCGTAATGAAGACACAAGCTCCTTATATGCAAAGAGAGGTGTCCTCTCACTACAAGATAACAATAAAATTATGTATTCTATTATCATATCTTCTCTATTACTAAAGGTATTTAAAATTAAATTATTATGAATAATAATCACAAGTAGTTCAAGTGTATAATAAATAATACTATTCTCTTACCCAGACTTTTCACTTGATTTTCTTGCCAACATTAAGCATTTTGTTGGTACAGATCTAGCAACTAAACGTTTGTTCCCAGGCATCTGCAGTGAATTGTAGTTTTTAAAGCATACACTCTCAAAGTGCTGTTGGTACACTCTACCTGCAAAGTTTACATTACACTTTTTGAGTTCATTAATTACATACATACTATATTATACATGTACATAATAAATTTCAGTACATTAAAATACAGTTTTGAAAGTTTTTATAAGTTAAATTCATTTCTTTATTACTTGAAAATTGATGTATGGATTTCTTTTGTGTTTTAAGAGACAATACAATCAAATTATTGTATGGCTAAGATTTAGTAAAATAATTTAAACCAACAAAAATTTCCTGCAGTTTTTGTAACTGAAACAAAGTATGATATGTAAAATGTTTGGACATTTTTTACATGTTAGAACAATTTATACATGTTAATAATCTTCATTCTCTAAAACTGACCATTTACAATTAAATATTTCACATTTTCATTTCTTTCATCAACAATAACAATTTATCCCAAATACAAAATATAAAAGAATATACAGTCCCTGTCCAGATTATATTCACATATGTACATTCAATAAAGCTATTATAACCACAGAATATTCAATGAAGCTATTATGTATTGAACTAAACTCAAGCCACTGGATTTTAATTATTCAAAACGTTTTGAAATTTACCATGATCTGCTTTAAAAGTTTCTTCATTCCTCCCACAAGCTTCCATCCACACCTTTCGTAATTGAGGCTCTTTTGGGAAGCGGAAATATGTATATTTCCCACCACCTATTGTCCCAGTCCTATTAGGACAATTTTTAACACAGCAGTTTGGCATCTTGAACTCCACATGAAAATAATTTACATTTTCTTAGTATAACACAACAAAATTTTGGTAATAAACAAGTGATTAAATATAAGGCATTATAGGAATGTGATATATGCTTTTGTAATTATTAAAGCCAAGTCACATACAATACATAATTGTAATAACTTGCACCACAAATCCACAACATACCTTTCCCACGCCAACAAAACCACGATCTTCCACTGCTTTCGCACTGCCTTGCCAAACACGTCCTATCTCCTTCGCAAACGGAAAGCAAATGAACACGTGTGCCAGCCGTTTTCGCTTCATCCGTGGGTTAAAACGTGATTGGCTGCTCCTGCGCATCCTCCGGAGCGCGACACCTTGTTATTTCCACCATGAGATACCCCAATCGGACGGCAGGCACCGTGGCTCTGAATCGTAGACGTGCACCAGATGAGTTTACCCTACAGACAACAATGCCGCTGACTCTGCAGGCTTTGAGTCCAGTCGCTGGAGAATTTTTGATTCTAGCCACATACTAAAGTCGAATTCAGCCCTTGTCTGAATGCGAATTTTAACGGCCGGCTCTTCTGTTCGGTAGTTCTCCGTGGTTTCATCAATACCCAGCAAATGGCGGAGCAGCAGCCTAACAAATGGGCCATATACTGTTCATGAGCTTTCCTTCCTCTTTCTTTTTCTATCTTCACCTCTTACTTTAGACACACTTGCACGCACTACACTACACACGTCGGGAGACCAGGCGGGAGCTTGAAGCTTGAAGCTTGTACCGCCTGGGGCGGTGCCCCAAGGGGGAGATACATGGGCAGGGAAATTCCTAGCTACTCGACGTGTAGGTGGGCGCCGAATCACACCGTTCACTGGTGGAGAAAAACCGTCACCTCCAGGAATAAAACATTTTACACGCGTAGGTAGTAATGACCGTAGCAATTGACGAGCCCAGAAACAATCAATCAATCATAGGCTTCGCGAAACACCCTCTGCGAGAGTGAAGCGGCGCCACGACCGCACTCCCTCTTTTTCACAAACTCAAAGCACAACACAAAGTCTATTGCTATATTAATTCGTATTTAGGAACCCCCAAACTGTACTTATTTTTAAGATACTGACGATCAAAAGGGTTGACAACTTTAAATAGTGTTTTTATAATTATTAATATTGACTATCTAACTTTACTTTTGACCGATCAGATAATTACAGAAAATGCCTGAAAATGAAACTCATAGAGGCGCTTACAAATTACGCTGGAATATCAGTGACACATATATCAGTAATATATAGTTTCGGAAAAAAATGAATGTGAATGCATTTTAAGGACTTGACTCTAGATGATGGTTATAAGTGAGCATGATTGAACAAATAAATGAATTTATTAATTTTGGATATCATTTTAATTACATTAAATCAAGGGGCGGAGGAAACTCAGCTAAAAAATTCACACGTTTTCAACTGCGATAGCAAACTTTAATCCAAATGTGCATAAACAAAAAACCTTACATTCTACAGAGGTATTGCTTTTTCACCAACACTGTGGAAGCTGGAACTGAACGTTAACGCTAATCCGTTGTGGATAATTCATCAGAATCTTCAGAAATGAAATTTCCCCCCTTTTTATCAACATATTCAATACTCACCACAAAAAAATGTGGATATCTGAAAAATACTCATTAGTCAGTTACACACATAATTACAAATACTTAGGAAATTGTAAAATTCATTTTAGGAGAAAGCATAAAATATAAGAAAAATTCACCTAATATCCAATTAAAGTGGGAGAGTAAATGAAGTGCGTCTTCTGAAGAGGTGTAATGAAAATTATGTCACAGCAGATTTGATCCTTTTTTTTTTTAATTTGTTGCGTCCATTTTGACGCAACGCGTCTCGAAGACCCTTACGGGTCGTTGAGCGCTTTGCGCTGTGGAGTAATTCTCCATTACTTTGCGCGCTTTTTGGAGTAATTCTCCATTATCACTTTTCGGTCTTGTCGCGTCACGTCGCAGTCAGTTGTCAAGAAGACCGCCAGGTAGCATCTCCGCGTACGCGCCTCCTACTACGCGCTCCTGCGTCACTACCCAGCGGCCAGAATTGGGAAGGAGTAAGGATAGGGGCAGGGTTTAGGACACTTCACAAGGGTTGGACTAGCCCTGGTGAAGCAGCCAAACTCGTTTTGTTGGAACAAATTTCACATGAGATTCGACGGGAATCGAACCCGGACCTCAGTGGTGAAAGGCTAGCGACTTCGCTATGTGCCACGAGCGTAGCTACAATGATCCTTAATATCATTGACGATGATTAAGGTCCTTTACGTGCTCTTATACATTACAGAACTGAAATACATAACCTACACAATTGGAGCATTTTATTTGTTGCACTACTACTATGGGATACCACCCCAAGATCACAGAATCACAAAAGTACGTACAATCACACAGAACATTCAGAACATCGAAGAATCAGTTTATTTCATCGTACTTATGTACAAACTGTTATACTCTTTTACGTACAGGTAGCACTGATAATGTTGGCAAAACTGTATGTAGGCTACATTCATAATTAAAACAATTTCCTTGTACCAACTAACAGAGCAAATACAATTTTTCTTAATGCAACACGTGGTCACCAACTCAAACCGACTATAATTTGCTCACCTGTGCAAATAGTTATTCATGTTCTATAATATCAGTAATCTAGATGTACTAAATAGCAGACAATTTTTTAGCAGTTTTTACAACGGAGAAGTAATACTATAATACTAGTAGAACCCCGGAAAGGGCTTCCAAGCAACTAACTATGGCTCGGAATGAGACTCAAGTTCACCGACATAGGTGCTGTAAGGAAGGGACTTTTTCGCTAAACAGCTACGCTGATGACTGTGGAAGAACACTTCCGATGCACATAAAAAGCAATGATGCCGTTCTGTAATTATCGGAATTTAAGAGCTTTTAGCAAAAATCGGACCTATGATTAAGCATCCATTGCTCTATTTGAGTCCAAAAGAACCTAAATACTTTTTCAAAAATAATTGGTTACGTATATTTTTAACAGTTACTTTTTCCTCAAGACTACGCAAAAACGAATCATATTTTGGAAAAACTTCACACAATGTTATACAAAAATCTAATATTGAAAACATATGTCAATAACAAAACTATTGTTCTCAAGGGGGGCTTTAGAAAAATATCTTAAATTTTGAAATTTTCGAAATCAAAGTTTTATTGAAAATCGGACCTGCCTCATAGGCGTATCTATAGGCGTACTTCTCCCCATTCCAGTAAAAATATTTTAAGAAAACATCTGGTGTAATTTTTTACAAAATTTTCAAATGTTTAAGAGCTTCACGTGAAGTACCTCCCACAACGAAAATACCCATTAGAAATTCGAAGAACCGCGATAGCAGATCGAAAGGAGACTATGAATTTTGGTGAACATCATGTGTCACAAAGGGAAGGGCGGACGGATGAACAGACCTCTGAGAAAACCCCCAAAAGAGGATTCTGACTACAAAACGTAATCGAAAAATCATTTACTACATACAGGAGCACGAATAATCCAATGTTTCGGTTTCAAGGACCCACAAAGCGTTTTCCAGTTGAAATATCGGCGTTTTCTTGCAACATTACAAAATTTCTTTCTACGAAATTGAAAGTAAAATTCGTATAAAGAAAAATGTCTCATCAATATCAGTACCAACGGAACATTTCTTAAAATTCTCTAATTATGGCTTCTTTAAAAACATCTATATGTTTCCGTCAGAAAATAACTGCACGCTATTTCGCTAAGTCCGGTGCAGGATTAAGTGCATAAGCAAATTAAGCATCATCTATATCTGGGCCTCACAGAAATGAGGCATATGTACAAAGTATTACTTAACAATAAAAAATCGACCATGCTAACAAAGCCACGAATCACCTCTGATTGCCTGTGATTCAATGTAATTGTGTTTGTGTAGTTTAAATATCTAACCTTGTAAATATTTATAACCTGTTATCATATTTTTATGCAAATATCTTTTTAAATATTGCTTCCAGGAAAGATTTGTTAGCTTATTGTTTTTACTTATCGGAAAGAGCCCTTTAACTGTTTATTGTTTGGGCTCTTTAAGATGTTAATCTGACCCGGGCTACGCTCACTCTACTGCATTCTGTTCCCCATTCCGCACAACCACCATCCCCACCAAAGCCTCCCCCGACTCCACTCCTTCAGTTCCAGCCGGCAGTTCCGCTTCTCGGCTCTCTTCTGCCCCTGCCTCCGCAAATTCTCAGCCTCCGCCCGCACGTTCCGCTATTCCTGCCGCCGCCACATTCTCCACCTACGCCGCCCCAACTCAGCACCCACCCCCGCTTACACTACGAGTTCCCTTCTACTCTGAAGGCTGGCCCGCCACATCCATCCTCGCATCCGACTCCGTCCCCGCCTCCGTCCCCGCCTCCGTCCCCGCCTCCGTCCCCGCCTCCGACCCCGCCTCCCCTGCTTCCGTCTCCGTATCAATACCCTGCCTGCCCCCGTCTCCCTCATTACCACTGCTACCGCCTTCGCCATAGCCTCTCCATCTCCTTTCTCCGTCTCTCTACCACCTCCTCTTCCCCCTCTTCCTCAGCTTCCGCCCCCATCGTTCCACCGCTGCACTGTCGCGAAGGCTCCCTTTGCAGGCGAGCTTTTACTAATGAGTTATCGATTCCGGGAGGGAGGGTGCAAAGCCGTGCGGGATAGGGCGGCTTTTTAAGGTAAACGCGCATTTACGCCGCATCGGATAAAGCATCCGCGGCGGCGAGGGCAGTGCGAGGGGCGACGGAGGCGGCGAGCGTTGCGTGAGGGCGAGGCGGGGGTTAGGAGGAGCGGGGAGAGTTGGAGTCGGAGGACGGGGCGCGGGGCGGGGGGCGCAGCGGGAGCGGGAGAAGGGGTGTCGGTTGCGTTTGAGCCAGGGCCTTCTAAGTAGATTTTGTCGAGCAGCCCCACCGCTCCCTGTTTCCGGCGGTCCCTTCCTCCCTACCACAGTCATTCGACGAGCCACCAGTAAATGTAAGTGTATCCCCGGTGTTCTTCAGTGTGCTGACTGTTGTGAGTTATTAATATTACATGTTTGATATGAATGTCACATTGAAATGAATATTTTTTATATTACAAGGTGCTAGCTGAATGATGCTGTCGTAATATACTAAGTTTCGTTGAAAGTTATACCAAACGTGCAATATTCAAATATATCAACAAAAAGTACAGTAGTAATTTTTTGTACAACGTATAAAATAATTTTATCATTATTGTACGAACACCATTCTTCTCGAATAATAATGACAAATTTTATGTAACAAAAATTATCATTAATAATAATAATAATAATAACAATAATAACAATAATAACAATAATAACAATAATAACAATAATAAGGGAAGTAAGTAGGATGGAAGGGAATAATAAGGGAAGTAAGTAGTGATGGAAAGGTCATGAACCTTTGGATTGCCTGTTATCGACCTAGTGAGAGTACAGTAGAGAAACTGGAATGGCTCACCAGGCCACTGATTAGAGTGGAGACCCGAACCTTACATTCGCCAGTGAAGGAGGCTGCCTTCAGCAGCCAGTGAAAATCCCGTAGGCTTTAATAATGCTAACTGGCGATCGGGCGGACTCTTTGCTGTGCCTTAAGGGGAATGTCCCGAGCCCATTGTGGACATTGCAGTAACGGATGATAGGAAATAACCCATGAGATTAGTGTGATCCGTGAACTCGAACATGCTTCCTGCGAAACTTCACTTAAAACCAATTAGCAAAATGGATAGTACAAGTAATGTAATTGAAGTGTCCAAGTTACAAACACAAAGGTTCAATAAACAATTTATTGCCAAAAACCAAGTACAAAGCTATAGTGCCGGATATCCTGAAGAATTGGTACAGAGACGAAGCCGTGTTGTCGTAAGTCCAGAAGATGTACCAAGGTATGCCGAGTCCACCAAGTAACCAGAGAGAAGAGTCCGTTGTCGTAGCGCTGTTGTCGTAGTCTATCGCACTTCACCGTAACCACCACTTAAACACTGTCTCGACGCACTTTCACCGCTGCTCGCTCGCTCACTCACTGACGTTGCCTCAGCTCCGCGTCGAGGTTTTATAGCCCCCCCGGGCCGTAGGCCCGCCGACTGGCTGTGTAAAAGGGGCGGGGTCGAATCTCGCCCCGCTCGCTCAGGCGTGGCGGCCGCACTCAGCCGCGCACCGCTGGCCCGCGCTTGCTGCTGGCCGCTGCCGCCAGGGGCGGTAACGCCCCCCTGACGTGCTCCTGTGGCGGCACATTCAATCATGTGCGGCCGGTCACGACACCCTCCGCGCCCAATTGCGTCGTATACGGCGCAAAACGCACCCTCCTGGTGCTCCTCCGGGGGCGCAACTGCGCCCTGGGTGTCTCCACTGCGCCTTCTCCTCCTGGCTCGCTGACCTCCTCTGGTGGGGGTTCTGCTGTGTCCTGGTCGCTGGTCCCTGCGGCGGCTGTCTCCTGCGGGATGTAAATGGTTTCCCTCATCACTTTTTTATAGAACTCTTGTTGTGATACCTTGGGGAGTGAATCCACCCTGCTGGGGTTTACCCGGGGTCTCAACTGCCCCTGGTGGCGTGTCACTACCCTACCCTCTGTGCGGACTAGGTATGTCCTGTTCCCTTTTGCTGCCGTTACTATGCCCGGGAGCCAAGCTGGGCATTTTTTAAAAGAGGTACAATATACCATATCACCCACCTGGAATCTTGGTTGCGTTCCTACCGACCTGTAAGGATCCACCGGGCTAAGCAGTGACAACAACGTTCTCGGTTGTCTCCCGTGAAGTACCTCGGCAGGGCTCCTGCCGTCCGCGCCTGGCAAGGTGCGGAAGGTGACCAAGACCCGCAGCAGCGCTCTGGACCTGTGCGTACCTGCTGCGCGCGCTTTCGACATGGCTGTCTTGAACGTTCTCACGAACCTCTCCGCTTCCCCATTCGATTGCGGGTGAAACGGCGGTGCACAGACATGCTGGATCCCATTGCTCGCGCAGAAATTCGCGAACTCTTGGGATGTGAATTGGGTTCCGTTGTCTGACACCAACGTGACCGGTAGCCCCTCGGTCACAAAAATTCTCTCTAGCGCATTGATGGTCTGAGTCGACGTGGTGTTAGCCATTTCCACTACGTATGGGTAATTAGACTTGGCGTCTACTACGACCAACCACATCTTGTCCCAAAATGGGCCCGCGAAGTCTACGTGTACCCGTTCCCACGGCTCACTAGGCTCAGGCCAGGGAACCAAATCCTTCCTCGGTGCGCTCTGATTTAACTGGCAGGCCTCACATCTCTTGAGCAACTGTACGATGTCGGAGTTCATCCCCTCCCAGAAGCAGTGACGACGCGCCAGCTGCTTCGTGCGGACCACCCCCCAGTGTCCCTCATGGAGGAGGTCCAATACGGTCTTCCTTAGTACCTTCGGGATGACGACTCTCGTAAATTCCTCTCCGGCTAAGAGCAACACTCCTGCCTTGCAAGTCAACCTGTCTTTCTTGTTATACCAGGATGCATTGCTCCTCAAGCACCTAAGTGGCCAGCCTTCCCTAACATAATTCCTCACTGCCCGCAGCTCTGGATCTTTATCCGTCTCCAGCGCGATTCTTCTGGCTCTCAATGGGAACTCCGACAGTACCAGGCATTCTTCCGTATCAATCTGGAGGCACTCTTCCTCCAGCTTGTCGAACTCCAGGTCCGGACCTCCTGGCAACCTGGATAAAGCGTCCGCATTGGCGTGCTGCGTTGTGCTTCTGAAGTGGATCTGGTAATTGTAGTCTGACAAGAATAGCGCCCATCTTTGCAGTTTCTTCGCTGTGCTCTCCGGGATCCGTTTTCCAGGGTGAAATAGTTGCACTAGCGGCTTGTGGTCAGTAATTATATGGAATTTACTGCCATATAAATAATCGTTGAACTTTCTCACCGCGAAGATTATTCCCAACGCCTCCTTTTCAATCTGCGAATAATTTCTTTGATGTTTGTTGAGGGATTTTGACGCAAACGCAATAGGCCTCTCCACCCCATTGCTGTCCTTCTGCGATAATACCGCCCCAAGACCATACTCAGAGGCGTCCGCTGCTACCGTGGTGAGTCTACCCGGCACAAAATGATTTAACTTAACTGTTTTCACCAGTTCTTCCTTCAACCGGTTCAGAGCTCTTTCGCAGTCTTGGGACCATACAAATTTCACTCCTTTCTTCCTCAGCTTGTTTAGTGGAGCTGCGATAGTAGAAAAATTCCTAATGAACTTGTTATAATAGTTCACTTTTCCCAATAATGCTTGCAGCTGCTTCACGTCTGCCGGCGGTGGCAGTCGTAGGATGGCTTCTACGTGCTGGCTAGTGGGTGAAATGCCGGTGCTATCCAGCACGTGCCCCAAGAACACTACCTGGTCCTTAAAGAATTCACACTTGACCTTGTTCACCCTCAAACCATTGTCTTGGAGCACCTTAAATAAACTCTTCAAGTTTTCCTCGTGTTCCTTTTCCGTGCTCCCCGTGACTATGATATCGTCCAGGTAGTTACAACAGCCCCTCAGCTCTGCTGTCAACTGTTCTAGACAGCGCTGGAACAGTGCGGCTGCCGAATTCACACCGAATGGCAGCCTGTTATATCTGAAGAGTCCTAACGGGGTGTTAATCACCAAAACTTCCTTGGCTTCCTGGTCGAGTGGCAGCTGCAGGTATGCGTCCCGTAGGTCAATTTTTGAGAATTGTCGTCCACCAGACAATTTATAGAACAGATCTTCCGGCTTCGGGATTGGATATTGTTCTACTTCCACCTGTTGGTTCACAGTACTCTTGAAATCACCGCACAATCTAATCGAACCATTGGCTTTCTTTACCACGACCAACGGTGTGGCCCACTGGCTTGTTGATACTGGAGTGATAACGCCGTCCGCCTGCAGCCGTCTCAGCTCTTCGGCTACTTTTTCCCTGAGGGCCCACGGGACTGGTCTTGCTTTGAAGAAGCGTGGCTTGTGCCCCTCCTTCAACTGGATGCTTGCTCGGAAGTGTTTACATTCCCCGAGCCCGGGAGAGAACACTTCTGGAAACTCTTGTTCTAGCTTCCCGACGACCTGTGTTTCTTCGTTCTTCGCGACCTGGTTCACTGAGTCAATTACTCCAAACCCGAGTTTATCAAAGGAGTCGAGGCCCAAAATGTTCGTCACGTCGTAGCGGTCCACCACGATCACTTCAATATCAGCCTGCTTCTTCTTGTAAGCTGCCCTTAGCGACACTTTCCCCAACACCTTACTTGGGGTCCTGCCGAAAGCGTACAAGCCTTTCTGCACCCTCTGACACCTGGGTGCCCCTAACCGCCGGTAGGTTTCTAAATTGATGAGTGTTACCGCGGCCCCTGTATCTAGCAGGAAATTCACCGGCACTTTTCCCAACTCAATTTTGACCATTAGTTTATCTTGCTTGCTGGTATCGAGCACTTGACTGATCATATCGATTTCCATGTTTTGCTCTTGTTTCTTGTACCGCTCCGCGTGCCTCTTTTTTCCGCAAACCTCCCTAATGTGGCCCACTTTCTTGCACCAAAAACACTGCGCGTTTCTGAACCTACATTGTTCTCTTGCATGTAACCTCTCACAGTTTTTACACGACTTCTTTCTTTGCACACTGTCACTATCACTTCCACTGCCACTGGCTCTCTTGAACACTGGTTTGCCGCTGGGTCGGGGGTTACGCCTCCACTCACAGTGGTTGCCGCCTTTGTTGCGGTAACCTTTCCCGGCACTGTCACTATGCTCACTGGAGTCACTGTCGGTCTCGTATTCTTTTGCCGTCTTTCCGCTGCGTACCGACCCACTGTTTCTGATGTGGTGCAAGTGCGATTCTGCTGCGATCTGGCGAGCTGTCTCACAAGTCATTTCGTACGTCTTACATAGGTTGTGTATTTCCTCTAATGAAGGGTTATCACTTTGTAAGGCTTGAAATCTAATTTTCTCTTCCGGTGTGTGTAGCACTACCATGTCCCTATGACACTTCCTTATCTGATGGCGGGCACTTGAACTGACAATGCCGCGCCAGCCCGGCTAGCTCTGTAATCCACTCACTGTGTGTTTGCCCCTCACTTTTTCTGCACTGAAAAAATTTGAACCTAGCTGCTACCACATGAGGCACTTTGTTGAAGTAATTGTTGAGCTTCTCTAGCATTTCTGCCCATTTGACACTCGATATTTCTCTCTCTGGGAACAGGTTTTTCACTAGGTTGGTCACCTTGTTACCTACGCAGCTCAAAAAGAACGCCTTTTTCATTTTTGCGTCTCCTACCTTGTAACACAGTAGGTGCTGCTCCAACCTGTGTATGTACTCGGCCCATTCCTCTGCGTCCGGCCGGAAACCAGGGAACTGTGGAGGGGAGCGGGTACTGACCGCCTCCAACAATGCCGCCATCTGCCTATCAGCCTGTTGTTGCTGCTGCTGCATCTGCTGTTGTTGTAGCTCGAGCTGCTTCTGCTGTTGTTGCATCTGTTGTTGCTGTTGCTGCTGCATCTGCTGTTGTTGCAACTCGAGCTGCTTCTGCTGTTGTTGTATCTGTGCTTCCGCCAGCTGCCGCTGCTGCTGCATCTGTTGTTGCTGTTGCTGCATCTGTTGCTGCATCAGCGTAATTAAAGTTGTTATTTGTTCGGACTCCATGTCGTTGTTTTCTCCTCGTCGCCAATTTGAAGTGTCCAAGTTACAAACACAAAGGTTCAATAAACAATTTATTGCCAAACACCAAGTACAAAGCTATAGTGCCGGATATCCTGAAGAATTAGTACAGAGACGAAGCCGTGTTGTCGTAAGTCCAGAAGATGTACCAAGGTATGCCGAGTCCACCAAGTAACTAGAAAGAAGAGTCCGTTGTCGTAGCGCTGTTGTCGTAGTCTATCGCACTTCACCGTAACCACCACTTAAACACTGTCTCGACGCACTTTCACCGCTGCTCGCTCTCTCACTCACTGACTGCTGCCTCAGCTCCGCGTCGAGGTTTTATATGTCGTCGAGGTTTTACCCCCCCGGGCCGCAGGCCCGCCGACTGGCTGTGTAAAAGGGGCGGGGACGAATCTCGCCCCGCTCGCTCAGGCCTGGCGGCCGCACTCAGCCGCGCACCGCTGGCCCGCGCTTGCTGCTGGCCGCTGCCGCCAGGGGCGGTAACGCCCCCCTGACGTGCTCCTGTGGCGGCACATTCAATCATGTGCGGCCGGCCACGACAGAAAGTTAGGAAGGAAGGGTCGAGCAAGGTACGTTCTTCGTAGTTCAAAATACTTCTTGGGCATTCCGAACCGATCAATCAGGGCAGTCAGCGTCTAAAATTCTCATCCAGACAATAGCGGCATCTGACAACTGTACTCATTCGCGTGCTTTCTGCTGTATTTGTTAAATTATGTGAATATCAATAAAAAATGTTTATCATTTATATTATTATTTACAAGCTATGATCGAATTTTCTTCTCCGCCGGGATTCTAACAGACCGGTAAACACGTTTAGCGGCGGGTTCGCGATTTCTTGTGGGCGCCGAAGACAAACTTGAGCGGAGGCGGAGCGGGCAGCATGGATGGCGTCGTCGACGAGGCCGCTAAGAGTGGCGAGGGCGGCCCAAGCGATGAAGATGGCGCAGGCGGCAAGGACGGAAAAGAGGCGTGGGCAGTTACCGGCTGGTTGGCTGGTTGTTTGATAGTGATTGCGGGCACATCGACTAGAGGTTATTAGTCCGTAAGTGTAGTGTGTGTTTCTTTCATCGGGAGGTGGCGGGGATCTTCCCCCACAGGATGGAGAGATCCGGCGCCGACCTACCGTCGTCTAGCGGGGTTTCTCACAACCAGGTATCTCCCACCAGCGGGGCAGTGCCCCAACCGGGACAAACTTTAATCTCCCGACCGGTCTCCCGGCATGCGTGGTGGTGTAGTGCATGTTAGTGTAAGTGTGTGTAAGGGGAGACGATATGACAAGGAAGAGGAAGGAAAAATCGCGCGGGGTCCGTGCCCGTTTCTTAGGAGTCTCCTCCAGCATTCGGCTGGTGGAGATCGGAGAAACCACGGAAAACTACCGATCAGAGCAGGCGGCCGCTAGAATTCTCCCCCAGACAGCGACTGAATTCGACCTAGCTGCGAAGCTAGTGTCGAACATCCTACCGCCGTGGGGAGTGGGAACCTA